>JAJLUB010000099.1:0-47055 GCA_030564085.1 Nakaseomyces uthaithaninus
GTGGCCGCGGTGGCTGGCGGCGGGCGCGCGGAGCTGGAGCCTCGCGGGCGCGAGGCTCAGCTCGTCGTGCACCACCACGAACGCGGCGTCCGGGTGCTGGCGCCGCACGCGCTGCCAGCAGGGCGCGACGCTGCGGCCGCTGAGGTTCATGTAGCCGAGGTCGGAGCGCACGAAGGTGAGGTTCCCGCGGGTCAGGACGTGCACGCGCTGCTGGCCGCTGCCGTACTCGCTGTACGGCGGCAGCGCTGTGGCAGCACCGCCACGGCCGTTACCGCCACCTGCATTGCCGCCAGACAGCAGCAGCGGGAGCAGGAGGTCGAGCATGTGGAGGCCGGCGTTGTGGCGGGTGCCGCGGTAGCGCGGCTCGGGGTTGCCGAGGCCCGTGATGCAGAGGTGGCGCGCGGTCTTCATTTTCGCTGTGGATGGCTGTGCGTCTCGCTCTGCTCTTGTACGCCCGGCAGCATCCTGGAGCATCTTCCCAACCCGCTGCACTCAAAAAAAAATGACAAAACCAAGGCCTTTTGGGAGCAATTGAAGAGGAAGGCCAGTCGAAACGGGGCATTGCAACGGTATTAGCGTCTTGCTGAGGGGGGACAAGAGGGACAAGGAATAGATGCTGAAGGGCAAGGCGGAGAAGGCCGCTGCGGACATATTTGCGAAGTATGCGGAGCGGACGCGGGCGCTGGAGCCGGAGTTGCGGGTGCGGACGCTGGCGCAGATCAAGGGCGGGTTCGCGCGGCGGTACGGTGAGCGGTACCTGCTGCCGAGCAGGCGGTGGTATGAGCAAGGGTGGGCCAGTGTTGCGCAGGGCGGGGCGGGCGTGTTTAGCGAGCGGCCGGCCGCGTTCAGCGATCGGATGATCAACTCCAGCGAGCTGTTCAGAGCGGTGAAGAGCTACGAGAAGGGCAGGCGCCTGGAGTTCGCGCCCGCGAGCCTGATGCGGGGCCCGCTCGACTTCGGGGACATCGTGCTGCTGAAGCAGGCGCCGCGGGAGCTCGCGATGTGCGTGAACCTCCCTGTGTCCACGGCGGACCCGCGGTACACGTTCGCCAAGGTCGACGGGAGCATCGTGTACGCGCTCAGGTCGTCCGTGCTGCTGAGAATACCGAACAGGCTCCCGCCAGGTGTCTCGCAGCTGATCGTGCCCGAACACGGCCACCAGTACGACAGGATTGGGACAGTTAAGAACTCTACGACGGGAGCTGAACTGCTTCCCACGCTGGCCAGACAGCTGGTGGTGAGCTACAGACCTGCACTCATTACTAAGTTTGCCACGGACCAGCTGCCAGTAGTACTGAAGAAGCTGGAGCTGCTGCACAGGTATCTGCAGGACCCGCAGGGCAGTTGGCACATCACTTTTATATCTTTGGTCGAGATGGCCAAGAGCATGAACATTGCGAAGGCCACATATGCGATTCACGGAGATCGGTACATGCAAGAGCTAGTTTCAAAACACATGAACAGTCTCGGGGACAGAATCGATCCATCGAACTTGTTCTCGACATACCTAGCCGTCAAAGAGCAGCAGCAGCGCAATCTATGGGGCGAGATAAATATCAACTCGGCACTTTGTTTTCCAACCTCTGTAGCTGTGCAGCCATACCAAAGCACACATCTGTACTACGAAAAATTAACGACCGCTTTGAAGGAGAACAATTTTGACAAGGTTGCCCGATTTGCGAACTGTGTTAATACCCACAATTTCAAGACAGTAGATGCCGAGTTCAGAGACATAGTGAAGTTGCTGAGAAACTACGCCTCTGGCAATTTACAAACAAACGAGAATGTGGCCACCATTATCAGCAAACTTTTCAGGTTAACAAATAGGTATAAGAACAGAGATATCACACGCCAGCTATGCGATGAGTTGCTTGTATTTATCTCCGCGAAACCAGCATCGCAGAATCTTCTGCTCGACAACAAGGACTTACAACTCCCGGGGTCTTCACTACGTGCAACATGCGAACAAAAGCTGTATGAGATAACCTCTGTCCCCAAGGTTCAAGAGACAGATAGATACGATTTTGGTGACATTCCAGTATACTGTATTGACTCTGACGTCGCCCATGAGATTGATGACGGTATTTCTATAGAAAAGCTCCCCTCTACTAAATTCGACAGATATAGAATTCATGTTCACGTAGCCGACCCTGCAAGTTTATTTCCCGAATCGAATAATTTTATGAATTCAGGAGTATCAAATGATGTCTTGAAAATTGCTCTGAAAAGAGGTTTCACCACCTATCTTCCAGACATGGTTTCACCGATGCTTCCCAATGCGTACTGTAGAGCCACTGATCTTGGAATTGATGGAAAGAAGACTAACACAATAACATTCTCAGTGGAGCTTGAGACGTACGGTAAAGAAAAGGTGAAAATAAACAAAAACTCCTTTTGTGTGCGACTTGGGACTGTGAGCAAGTTTCCTGCAGTTACCTATGATAAAGTGGACAAGATTTTGAAAGGGGAGGATTTGTCTTGTAACCCCATTGATTTCGAAAATCTCTCCTTACTGAGTGATATCTCCAAACGGTTACAATATCGTAGACTACTTAACGACAATGCCATTGTTTTTGGGGAGGGGTTCAACAAAGGTATGGTGGAACTCAAGCCTGATAAAAACGGAGATTTTACTCAAGTATCTTTTTATGATCAAGAACAAACAGACTCCACTACGTTGGTCTCTGAATTCATGCTACTTGCGAATTCATTAACTGGCAGGTACTTCAAAAAAAATAAGATACCTGGAATATATAGATGCTGCGACAAATTGAAACTGGGGAGTACCGCATCCAATCAGTACATGCAAATTCAGAAACAAGTTAAGAACGGCAAATTTCCATCCCTGAAGGAAATCACCAAGATATCGTCACTGCTCAACTCCAGCTTCTACTCCTCCCATCCGTTTCCACACACCATGATCGGAGCTGAACTTTACATGCAAGTGACATCGCCGATGCGACGTGGGCCTGATTTGGTTAACCACTTACAGCTGCACCGGTATCTCAAAAAACTGCCCCTATGCTTCAGCCAGGCCGAGATCGACTCCATGGTTTGGCCAATTCAAAGTCGTGCCGACATCATCAAGAAATTCAGTCGCCAGAGCGCTGCCTACTGGACACTGAAATATCTCGCCGAGAATGAACTGAACGAAAATCACAGCGTAATTGTCACATCGGTGCCCCAGGACGGATCTGTGCGGTGCGTCCTCCCCAGATATTCCATGGCCAGAGGATCTTTGAAACTCACCCCGCAACAGATGGAGAAAGCACCACACATTGGCGACACAATAAGCTCATGCAAAATAGACACCATCCACCCGCTAGACGGGATACTACAGCTCGTCATCTCTGAGTAGGCGACCAGAAAACAACAAGCAAATAAACCATGTAAATATAGTAGCATTTATATAGTCATATACACCCCTGCATTCACCCCACGCCCGCTACCCCGGTCTTCATTCAAAGAAAATCAAATACAACAATAAACCTTGCGGAGTATAATATCTGAGAGTTGTTAATAGAGAACCACTGGTGATCGCCTGCTCCATTGCAGGATAGTAATATTGCTAATATCGCTAACGCATGTGACGTCTCACTTAGAACGTCAATGTTTGTTGTTGTCTTCAATTTTTTTGGCAAAAAAAAATTTTTATTGACGAAAACTTGCCATGAAAGGAATTCATGCCCTGACGTTCTTGGAGGGTGTGGGGGAGAATAGGGAGCCCACACGGTGTTAAAGAGTACTTCATGTGTATTACACCGAGCTCGCTACTAGTGTATTAGAATTGGTTTAAGCAGGTACTTTTGGAGAGAGAATTGGCGTCAAATTGAGCGAGTTATGAGTCACGGAAGAAGGGAAGACTCCGCTCTTGACTTTGAAGACACCTACAATGGGTTTGGTGAGCACGAGTTAGAGGAGAACGACTATCTGAACGATGAGACATTTGGGGGTGATATTGATGTGGGAACTGACTTTGATTTTGGGCATTCTGGGAAGCAGAACGCGCAGCCGCAACCACAGGCACAGCCTGCTGCGGCTACTGTCATGCCTCAGCGGTCATATGTGACTGCGGCTTCCAGTGGTATCCAGAAGCCTGGGCAGAATGTCGATGCGTCCATAGATTTGAAACCCATGGAGTCTCTTTGGGGACAAAATGAGTCCAAACCCGAGGAGCACGTTCTTTCCATGGAAGAGATTGAGAGGCAGCAACGTCAAATGCAGCAGCAACAGCAACAACCACCTATGCCAATGATGCATCCAAACATGCCTCCACCTCCTAACATGATGCCTCCACCACACTACCCTATGCCTGGTTACCAGTACATGAACCCCATGTTCCCACCAAACATGGCTATGCCTCCCATGCAGCAAGGGCAACCTCAAAAACCATTGGGAATGCCAGCTTTGCAGCCAGGACAGCCAATGGTTCATAATGCTCCACCAGTGCACCAACAACAGCCACAGCAACTTCCTCCTCAGCAAAATCAGCAGCAACAACAGGGTTCTGGAATGACTACTCCTCAACACTCCTCTGTTTCCGGCTCTACATCACCTGTTAAGCTTCAGCAACAAATAAGCCAGGAATCATTGTCTACACCGGGACCAGTTGCTATAGCTGCTCAACAACAAGGAGATGTTCCTCCTCTGCCACATCAGCAACAGCAACAACAACAGCAGCAACAGCAACAACAACAACAGCAACAACAACAGCAACAACAGCAGTATTACCAAAGGAACAGATTTAACAACCAGAGAAACAATAACCAAAGAAGGGAACCATTGTCTCCAGAGGAAAAAATGAGATTGCAAATTCGTCATGCTAAGGTCGAAAAGATTTTGAAACATGCTGGCCTAATGACACCTAGAGACAAGGATTTTATTACCCGTTACCAGTTGTCGCAAATTGTCACAGAGGACCCTTATAACGAGGATTTTTATTTCCAGGTGTACAAAATCATTCAACGTGGTGGTGTAGCTGGTGAGAGTAACAAGGGTTTGATTGCTAGAGCTTATTTGGAACACTCAGGACACAGACTTGGTGGCAGATATAAGCGTGCTGATATTGCTTTGCAGAGAATGCAGAGTCAAGTCGAAAAGGCAGTGACGGTTGCAAAGGAGAGACCACAGAAGAACAAGGAACATGGAGATAGTGTAAGAGAGGGTGTTTTAGGTAAGATTTCAACAACCATGAACAGTAAGGCTCCAAGAAGACAATTAGCAATTCCATCCCATAGGTCTAGCGAAGATATCTCCACCAGTGATGATGGTAGACTTTCACGCGAATCTACACCTGCTCTAGAAGAAGTTACTAGAAACTTGGATAATGTAGAAATTGGCACACAGGCTAGAGCTAGAAGAAGATCTTCCTATGCATTTACATCAGTTGATCATAACTCTGTCTTGAGCCGTTCTGGAGGAAGAAAGTTTGTCCTTGGCCTGATTGAAACCGTATATGAGGAAGTCTTAGACCTGGAAGCAAATCTAAGGAACGACAAGGTAACTGATAGTTCTTCACTTTGGGAAGCTCTGCATATTGATGATGAGGTTTATGAAGTGTGCCCATTCGTTTCAATGCTTTCTTTCGACAAAGGTGTCAAGATTATGCCACGTATCTTCAACTTTTTGGATAAGCAGCAGAAATTAAAACTACTGCAAAAATTCTTCAGTGAACTTTCTCATTTGAACATCATTATTTTGAGTTCTTATAAGACCAATCCAAACCCTACAGAATCTCAACTGAAGAAAATGGATTTGTTCCAAAACGTTTTCTTGAAGATCATTGTGTCATTCCTATCATCTAGTTCTAACTTTATTGAAATTATGGGTCTATTGCTTTACCTAATCAAGAACAATAATGTTTCATTTATTTCAACTTCCAAAATTGGTCTAAACTTGATCACAGTATTGATTTCCAGAGCTGCCTTGATAAGACAAGATTCAAACAGAAGCAATGTTTTATCTTCTCCTGAAATCTCTACTTGGAATGAAATTTACGATAAATTATTTACAGCTTTGGAAAGCAAGTTATCTGCTGTGTTCCCACCAAAAGAGTATTGTGAGAAGGTTATAGAAATTCAAATCAAGTCGTCTAGCATATCTCTTGGTGCCAATTCAGCCGGAAATAAGTTTTATGATCAGGCTTACATATGGCAATTTTTGGCGTCCTTAGCTTTAAGTGGCAAACTAAATCACCAGCGTATTATTATTGATGAAGTCAGAGACGAAATTTTTGGCACAATAAATACTGCTGAGCAATTAGGCAAAATTGCTTCAGAAGACCAAAATAGTTCCATGTACAGGCGGGAGAAATTGTACCAAGACTTGAATTTGTTCTTGAACGTCATGGGTTTGGTTTCTCGTGATGGTGAGATCATGGAGTTGAAGTAAAATTCTTGTAACTATATCACGAACATTATTAAACATAAAATTAAGAAAACCAAAAAAACAAAAAAATTATAAAAAATTACTGAAAAAATATATCCTTTAATGTCATAGATATATACTGAGCATTAAGGTGGAACGTCATAATGTTTCTATTTGTTTTATTTTTTTTTTTTGCCCCCACGTTCAATCAAAAATTCTCAATGCCTATATTTATCCTATGTATTATAATAAAAATATAAGTGTAAAGAGAACTCTGCAGTAACTATTTGGTGAATGTTAAATTGAGTTTCTTAGATTTCACAATACTTCGCATGCACCAGAAGCGTATTCAGTGATTTCTTTGGTTTTGTTCTTTGAAATACCCTTAAATATTAACATAACTCAATTTGCCACAATCCAAACACAACTACTCACATTGCATCAGAAATAAAATCTTACAAGGAACTATGATATTAGAAACAAATCTATCAGTCGCTGTTAGGCATGTACTGGAATATTTGAACAAAGTAATCAATCTTGACGTCCAGGTTGAGGGTTGGAGCAAGAGTGAGGTTCATAAAGTTAATATTCGATGTGAATCAGCAAATGCCAAATACAGAGATTTTACTATACTCGGAATAGAAACAATACCTAAGCAACAATGTATGATAAGTTTTCTAACCAGCAATGAAACCTTATCACAGTTTTTACTGGATTATAAGAAGGATTTGTTCATCGATGAAGAAATAAGGTATCCATTAGATTATGACACCTATCTAAGTGAGCATTCTCAGCAAATGCAACAGATAATGGATAATATAGCGCTAAAGGTTGAAAAGAAGTCGGTTACTAAAACACTTGAACAAGAACAAAAAACAACTGGAAGCTTTCCTCATGACGAAGGAGCTAGTACATCAAGAATGCCAGAGAGACCTATTCAAAGAGGCGTTCCCGAAGATATGCCCAAATTTGAAGACGAATATGAGATTCAGAGGCAACAAGATGATAAACTGAGAATAAGTGGTACGGGCCGTCTCGGTAATTACGGTGATAGGGATTTATATCCCACTGGAAACAGGTATCCAGACCTAGGTGGTCAGGGTCAGATGCCAGGGCTTCCCGACAATTCTGGTGGAATGATCTTTGATCCATTCAGTGGCAGGAATCAACAGGGACAGGAGCCACAAATAAAACCACCTGGATGGATGCCAGGTGCAAAGTACGACGATCCCTATGGAAGACCCCCACAAGGATTTCCTGGGGGACATGGAGGTCCTGGTAGTTTTGGTGGATTTGGAGGGCCGGGAGGATTTGGCTCAGGCGGCTTTGTTTGAAGAGCTGAAACTACAACACACATATTTACTTTGGTTTAATGGGGGAAATAGATATAGTTAAGCGAATTATTAAACATGTAAAGGTTTTTTATACAGTCCTATCCGACGTTTTATTTATTAGTATACACAACCAGCGTGTTACCGTCCTTCTTGTAAATGTGTACTAGAAAAGAGCCCTGCTCAAGAACAGTCATTTCTTCGGAGTTGACTGGTAGACTAGCCAAGTAAGGAATGTCAGACGCCTTGTCCCGAGCTATACCTTTGGAGACTATCAGGTTGTTCTGTTCATCAAAAGTCATCAACCCGACAAACCCCGGAAGGGTGTCAGACAGTTTCCCCATAACAAAAACAGTATCAATAGCAATACACTGCAGCTACCGAGTTATATAACAGAATTTCACTAGTGTTCTCTCTTATTCGCATCCATTCTAATGCGTTTCTGTAATGTAGCTGCTATGTCTTCGCTTCACCTAACAGTAAAATGATGCTACGAAATTCAACGAGTAATCATGTGATGGCCCGGTGAATACGCCTGTTGGCAATGATGTTGATATTGAGATCAGTAAGAGAGCAGTAGTCACAGGCATTTCACCGGGGATAGTCGTAATGGATGTGGGCTCGATTGCTACAGTACCGCAAGGCGGGGTCCCAGTAGTGCAGCATCACTTCCATCAGTCTGCATATGCTTTCCAACCAAGTGCCGTCTACAAAAGTTGCATCAAAAATGCCAGGTCGTACTACAATGACGTACAATATCTTCCCAATAGTATTGACATTGTAATGAACTTCTTAAGGTATCAACTGTCAAGTATCTGTGTTACTGAACGTAGTTTGTAAAATTGAAATATAGCTAGACATCACTGAGGAATTATGAAGTCCGTGTCCAGTTCCCCCCAGAACAAGGCACCAATGACGTATTTTTTTTTATTGGTACGTGGTGTCAACCAAGTTTTGATACTAATGAACAAAGGATGCCAACTGGAGTTCAAACATCAGCAAGAATTCTTGGATAAGTACTGGTAGTACAGCTGATGATCACCTTCGTCCAATCTTTGATTTGTTGACTCCTGAAAACAATTTCTGGACTGTCTGACTGGTGAGGAAACGGTTGTACTTTTCACAATTCGATTTGAGAAGAGTCCTGTCCCAGAGCCAACATTAACATTATGCAGATTGAAAAGTTATTAGGCTTCATATATGTAACAGCATGGTCGATATCCATGTATCCCCCGTTGCTAACAAATTTCAGGTTAAAGTCTGCCAAAGCAATCTCTGCCGACTGTGCATTGCTGAACCTGACTGGATACTTCTACCTTGTCTGCTCACTGACGATACAATTCTATAAATGGCTTCCACAAGGAAGTGGAGAGTTTGTGGAGAGGCCGAAACTCAGTGGATTTGATTACTGCTATAGTCTACATGGGTTCTGTTTAACCTGTCTGATGGTGACTCAAATATTTTATGGCAAGGAAGTTTGGGGGTTTCCAGACGAACACAGGGCCAGGATGAAATTGATATACAAACGAATATTGTTTGCGTCGATATCTCTCTTTGCAGTACTGACAGCGATTTTTGTAAAGGACAACCTCACGCTGGGTTGGGAAAATGGTCGCACATTGCAATATTGTAATTACCTTTTCTTCATGAAGATTTCCATGTCACTGATCAAGTACATTCCTCAAGTTATACACAACTATGAGAGAAAATCAATGAAAGGATTTGCAATTTCTGGTGTCTTCCTGGATGTAACCGGTGGGGTGGCATCAATTATACAGCTCGTGTGCGACGTGCTAAAGGATGCTCAATTAAACATGGACACAGTGGTATCTAACTTTGGTAAGATAGGAGTCGCCAGTGTGACTCTGATGTTCAGTTTCATCTTCATCTCTCAGTGGTTAGTATATGAGCACGCACCGACTAGATCAGTGAAAAATGACAACGAAAAAGCATCGAATATATAATGTAAAAATATCTTGATTCATAATTCATAATAAAACAAAGCACATCTATAAAATTCACTAGCGGAGACTATTAATTTCTCTGCAATATAACCTGTATGAAAAACTACCTACTTTCAAAGAACAAATAAAAAAATACAATCGTGATGCATATAAACAATGAACTACCATATCATACAATAGTGGTTTAACCATATGGTTGAGAACACATAAATCAGTAAAACACCCAGCGGGTAGCTTATTTAACAAAGTATTCTCTAGAATTTATACTCCATATGATATTTGTTAATCCACAAGTATAACACCTTTTAAGGCATCACTTTCTACAAACCAAGCCACTCTACCCGCAGCAGTTTCACTTACAATACTGCTTGGTAAACCGCAAGATGGAATTTCAATTATTTTTTTCATCAGAGAGGCCTTTTCCTTACCAGTGACAGAAAATATAATTGATCTAGAATTGCAAATCACAGGAATTGTCATTGATATTCTATTTTTGGGTCCATGAGGAGCATCAGTAACTGAGATAACCCAGGCCATCTCTTCTCTCAAATGATCTTGGAACTGTGGAAAAAGGGAAGCAATTCGTCCATCTGGCTCACAGCCAAGAATAATTATATCAAACATGGGTAGTCTGACAGAATCTCTAGAGGCAAAGTTTTTTATTAACTGCTTCTCGTAATCTTCTGCTATAGCTTGGGGATTGTCAATCATGCGTTCATCAATATGATGTATTTTTGGCAAGGCGGTAGTGAATTTCTTCAGTGGTTCTAATAGCATTTTGCGTAAGATCCCGTAATTGCTGAAGGGTGAATTAAAGGGAACAAGACTTTCATCGACAAGAAATATATCCCATTTTTCCCATTCAATTTCATCCTTTCTAGATATCAACGCCTTTGAAACTGCTTCCAGAAGTTGACCACCTGAGAGCGCAATCCTAAATTTACGATCCCGTTTTAATCTAGGTTTTCCTTTTTGTTGTCTGGGAACAGGTATATTATTCTGGCATTTTATGATTTCTTCCGCTGTTGCTGCGGCAACATCAACTGCATTTTGGAAGCTGATTAGTTTGGGAGCAGTGGTACTCATCGCTGTGGTGTCTTATTTTATCTACGTGGCAAAGTGGATTATGGAAAAAACTAATGGTCAATATCAAAATGTTTTCAAGACTATTACAATAAAAAAAAGTAAAATATAAAGCGCTTCAAGATCATTGACGCTTCTACTAGCTTCGGTTTCTTATATAATTTGTTGATGATACCCCCCATAGAGAGTCAAAGTCCTAGTAGGGAGGGTGTAAGGAGATTTAGTTCCACAAAAAATAAATCTGGAGCCGAAAGAAATTTAAAAGCTTATTCGTAGTGGCCCAAGTGTAGCCCATAGCTCCTTATCTTCACCCCTCGTCTATCTCTATTCGTCCCCATTTCATTGCTGATGGAAAAGAAAAGAACAGAAGAGTGGAGAGTTTGAGAACACCCCAAATGCCTCTCTAACTGCCCAGAAAACAAATGAAGGTACGTATCTGTCAGTTAAAGGTTTAGGGCAATATCCATCGACATATCGTGAACGCTGGTAAACCGATGCTATCGATTGCCTACAGGACTGAATACGTCATAATTCAACGACTAAGAATACTCCGTACAAGACGGACATAAGTGCCTCCATTGTTTGCTGCGTGCTCTCTGTCTATGCCCCCCACCGAGGGGCACAGAATCTTTCGCAGAGAAGCGCGTCTGCAGAAGCGGTGGAAATCTGAAGAAATTCCGGCTCCAGTTACTATGACGTAATTTTAAATGTGTGGTTGGTAGGGTAGGCAGTTCGATCCTGGTTATAGTTCAAAGCCATTGGCGAGCAATTTTTGGGAGTCAACGCGCCATGCTCACAAAATGTATTCAATCGGAATTCTTGTACATAGGCTGCCAAGTACCAGATTGTTGAATGCGTAGTACAACGTTTCTTCTAATGCGGATTACATAATGTGAACTGGAAGATAAGATTATTTACGATGAGGGTACTATGGTTTAAGCCAGTTTTCGACAACATTTGTATGAATCCGATGCCTGTTATCGCAAAGGTAACTGGGTGCGAATTGAAAGTGTCTGTAAAAGTTGTCCAGCCAACGATAGTTCAAGCCCGGACTGCTCAGCGTAGCACATCATTAGTTCTTTTCCTTTGATATACTCGTACAGAAGTAAAGACCAAAATGCTGTAATTTCGTTGGAACTTACCTCAAGTGAAAAATAAAAAAATGAAGAAATACAATATGAATCGATGCGATGCGATGCGATGAGATGAGCTGTATAATAGATAGCAAGGTGACGAAGTGTGCTTGATATCTCTCCGATTTCAATCTGTTACAGTTCAGCGAGAGAACGATGAACTTTTATCGAGACAGCACATGGGTGCTAGAGTTTTTGGAGGCCGAAGTAGAAAAGAAAGGCAGAATCTCGGGATCCTTGCAGACCATCGTTTTGAGATGCTGCAAACAGTATAGGATTCAGACTAATCCAAAACACATTTACGCTATCGTATCTTCATGCTGGAGATACAAGCCTTTTCTGGAAAAAATCATGAAGAAGACTGGTATTCTGCTCAATATTCCAAAGAAGAAGGGTAAACCGGCATATTCTCGGCTGACTCTTTTATTGCTATGTCATGACCTGCTACTGTCTAAAAGTAAACGTATTCAAATGGGGAAACATCCCATCAAGGAATATGTTTTAAAATATAAAACTTCTCTGAAGGGTGAACTAGTGAAGATGAAAATAAAAATGAAGGTAACTGACCTTTCTCAGTTGGTCGATACTACCGAAACTGGAGATGATATAACCCCGGTACGATGGATTAGGGTGAATCCATTAAGGATCCATAACAATGACACATCTATTGTATTGAATGAGCTACTCAAAAAGTTCCCAAATAAGGTAGAATCTTGGAAGGACATTATTCCTGGATCCATTTACTTTGATGAATACATACCTAATTTGTATGGAATTCACCCTACTGATAAGATCACCTCCCATGAACTTTACAAACAAGGGAAGGTGATAATACAAGACAGAGCCTCCTGCTTCCCAGCACATATCTTGAATCCAACTTCGGATGATGTCGTCATTGATGCATGTTCGGCACCTGGTAATAAAACATCTCATGTTGCTGCCCACATTTACGGTAGCTCCCCAGATGCCAGAAGTGATTCGGTACAGATATACGCATTTGAAAAAGACCCCGAGAGAGCTAAAATTCTACAAAAGATGTTGAAAACTGCTGGTTGCAGTCGGAATGTTGAAGTAAATGTGGGAGATTTCACTCAGTTAGCACATCCAGACAAACACAATAATGTTACTGGATTTATTTTGGATCCTAGTTGTTCAGGTAGTGGCATTTTTGGTAGGAAGTCGATTGATGCTTTGAACAACAAGAAGGAATCTAGTGCTGAGGAGATACCTGATGAAGATGATAGCCCCGATGCCGGCAAGGACGATAAGTTGCAAGAAAGACTGAGCAAGCTGGCATCATTCCAGTTTCAAATTGTAAAGCACGCTATGAGTTTCCCCTCCGCAAACAAAATCGTTTATAGTACATGCTCGATTCACAGCGAGGAGAATGAAAAAGTTGTCATTGATCTGCTGTTGGATAAGAAAGTAAAGGAATGGGGTTGGAAGGTATCTGCACGTGCAAATGTCATTCCAACTTGGACTAGAAGAGGCTTCAAAGATGAATTCAAAGAGGTCTTCACTGACAAAACTGATGAAGAGTGCCAAATGTTGGCTGACGGTTGCATTAGAGCCCTCCCAAAAGACGATGGTGGTATTGGTTTTTTCGCTGTATGTTTTGAAAGATGAACTCCTCTATACAAAATCCTTAGTACATATTTACTTCTTAATAGAAAACAAATAAAATGCACCGAAATTAGTAGTCAATATTACTTTTTGAGCTATACTTTTGGGTGAATTTAACTTAGTAGGCAATTTTTTGACTGGAACATGTATTTTTCGTCAGTATTTTTTTTTTTTGTAGATCAAGCGATGCCATAGATTCAAGTAACATACAATGAAACTGTCACTAAATTTTCTAAAGTTTGACATTTCTCTTTCAAAGTATCAGTAGAGGAACTTACGAGTGATTTACAGAAGTGATTCCATTTTTTTTTTCTTCGGATATCTATCATATTTCAGCTTTATAGAACCTGCTAAGAAAACTGTTGAATTGTTTTGATGGGAGCTGGTAATATTGAGAAAGACAGCACCGAATTTCGCCACTATGAGGACCATCCAGATAATAGTTCTTTGGTTATAGGCCTATCAGATGAGGATGAATCAGGAAGTAACGAAGAGGTGTCTAATGATGGAGATACTGATGATGAGCTTGACAATAATGATATAGAGGATGTGGCATATTATGAAAAGGCCGTTCAGGAAATTGCAAGGGGTGACGCTTATAGCTGTTTGATCTGTACAGTGGAAATGGATTATACATGTAAAATGTATGCTTGTGAAAAGTGCTATAGAGTATTTGATTATGATTGTATAAGGGAATGGGCCGTAAAGTCAACAGCTAAACGTACTGATAGAATATGGAAGTGTCCCAACTGTTTTTATACCAAGAAGCAAATCCCAAAAGAAAATCGGGCAACCTGTTGGTGTGGTAAAACAGTCAACCCGGATCCTAATGAACTGAATCCCAATTCTTGTGGGCAAACTTGTAATGCGAAAATATGTCCTCATGGTTGCTCCAAAATTTGTCATTTAGGTCCTCATCCCGACTGTACACGGATGCTTACAATTGATTGTCATTGTGGAAAGTCACAGGAACTGATAACTTGTTTCCAGAGAAAAGACTTTAAAAAAGGATACAGTTGCAACACTGTTTGCGGTAAATTACTTCCGTGTGGTGTCCATAGATGCAAACGAAAATGTCATTCTGATTTCTGTGGAGGTTGTCCTGAAATAATTAAAAATTCCGCTCCAAAGCATAGATTACTTTGTTATTGTGGGGAAACAGAAAAGAAAGAAATGATATGTAAAGATCTGAAATTTCCGAAAACTGGACAATTTTCTAGAGACAAAGACGGGGGGAAATGGGTTGGATTATTTGCATGTGAACACATTCGCACAGTCTTTTATAATTGTAATGAACACACTTTCTTGGAAAAGTGTATTTCGCCCCCCTCCATCTCCGGTAGTCGGACTTGTGAGTTTTCCCCGGAAGTTCTGCAAACCTGTCCCTGTGGAAAGTCAGCTCTGGAGGAGCTTTCAAATCCAAGAACTAAATGTACTGATCCGATTCCAACTTGTGGTAAAGTATGTGGGAAATTATTAAAATGTGGCAAACACAAGTGCCCATTTGAATGTCACATTGGACCATGTATGGACCCATGTACAATTACAGAAAAATCAAAGTGTTCTTGTGAACAGCGAACTTATTTGACACCATGTACTTTCAAAGGACCTCCAAATTGTAACTTGAAATGTGAGTCTTTAATGTCTTGTAGGAGACACCGTTGTCTGGAGCGCTGCTGTCCTGGAAGACCTAGCGCAGAAAAAAGACGAAAGCAAACATCATTTGGCTCGAGAGATTTAGCGGACGAATCAATAGTTGAAGCTGAGCATGTTTGTTTAAAAGAATGTAATTTAATGTTATCATGTGGTATTCACAAATGTAAAAGAAAATGTCATCCTGGTAAGTGCCCGCCATGTATTGAGAGTGACTCTAATGATTTGATATGTCCATGTGGTAAAACTATTGTTGAAGCTCCTGTAAGATGTGGAACAAAGCTTCCTCCTTGCCCTCATTCATGCATTAAAGTTGTTCGGGGGGAATCTGATTGTGGCCATAAACCTATGCCTCATGAATGTCATCCATTAGATATACCATGCCCAGATTGTACCGAAACTGTTTTCAAACCTTGTAAATGCGGGAAAGAGGAAAAAGTGAGAACAGTTTGTTTTATGAAGGAGGTTTCTTGTGGTAAAGTTTGTGGAAAAGAATTGGCCAAATGCCATCACAAGTGCCAAAAGAAATGTCATCGTTCCGGTGAATGCCAAACTACATGCAAACAAATTTGTAGAAGACCCCGCAACTATTGTGATCATACTTGTCCAAAACCGTGTCATGGATTCAGCGAATGTCCTGATCTACCATGCACAAGCTTAAAAAAGATAAATTGTTCTTGTGGTCGTATTGAGAAGGAGGTGGTTTGTGGTGCTAACTCAAAGCAACCGTCTGTTATAGATACTAAGAATATTCCATGTGACGATGAATGTGCAGTTCTCAAGAGGACAATGCAACTAAAAGAAGCTTTTGGTATAGTTGACAAGCATGTGAACTCCCATGATGAAGAAATTGAAAGGTTAAAGTCAGTAATCGACACTGCCACCTCATTTGCAGAACTTGATTTACCTTTCACTGAGCCGGTAATTACTACTTATATGAGACATGAAAAATGGTGTAAGGATATTGAAGAAACACTGAATAGATTGATGGAAGATGCGAACAAATCAAGCTTACACTTCAAACCAATGAGGCCTCCTCAAAGATATTTTATCAGAGAACTTGCAAAGTCATATAATCTGTATTCAGAGTCTCAAGATCGAGATCCAAACCGCTCTGTTTTTGTCAAAAAGCAATTAGACAATAGCAGTTGTAATCCTCCGATTACCATCTCTGACGCAGTTCCCATTTATGAATCATTCAAACAGCTCCAGAAAGAAAAGAAGCAAGCAAACTTTGAGTCCAGAACTACTACAAAACTCATCAATTTTACTCCTGATCTAACACCTGAACCGGTGTCTTTGGTGAAATACAATGGTTTCCTACTTAAGAATGTAACAGACTTCACAACTGTTGATGATCTAAAGAACTTGCTCGGCAACTATCTCAAGCCTACTTTGATAGTAAATCCTCAATTCAAACTAGACAAGGAGAAAAAGGAAGCGATTATTTACCCAGAAAACTACCTGAATATTTCAGTCAATGTAGAGCGGGACCTAGAAACACTGGTCGGGCACTTCGGAGTTATCTTAAAGGAGAATTTCATGGCAGATGCCATTGAACTTTGTCGCGTTGACGACAAAGTCTCTAACAATTGATTACCAACAACTAGCCTCCATAATTTTTCTCACTTAATTTCTTTTCATTCTACATAAACTACTTACCTGTAAAGATAATCTCAAAGAGGCTCGATGTTCCTGATATGCATTGAAGGCTACTATGTTGGTTAATTCCCGCGATGTTGTCTGTATAGCCAATGATTACGTGTTGCTGAGTAATTTGCTTTTGCTCCCCACCCCCACGGGAAATATCACCGAAGGCACAAATACTGCGTGCGGGGAGTTTACTAAAGCGTCCTCAGAATTCGTCGAAGAGGTGCACTGTAGATCTGGCATTGTTGAAAAATTTCTCCAAACCGTAAATCATTAGCTTCTAAAATTAACTACAGTATTTCACAAAGGTCATTTATTGGATAGGCTTCAATTGATTTCAGTTTAGGACGTATTGAGAGGTCTCGGAGCAGAATCAAGGCAATGGAAGATATATTCGGATTTGAAGGGCTGGTGGAGAGCCGACTCGAGGAGCATCTGGGCGAGTCTGATCTAACATTCGATGGGTTGCTGGTGCCTGCGTTGAAAATACATGAGGATGGTGGAGAAACAGGATGTGGTGGGAAGGTTTGGTTAGCCGGTGAGTTGCTATGTGAGTTTATCTTGGAAAAATCAAATCACCGAGGGTTACTGAACGGATGGGCACCTGAGGCTATCCCTCTCCGCAACGTCTTGGAGCTTGGCAGCGGGACAGGCCTCGTAGGACTTTGTGTTGGCTTGCTATCAAAAAACATGTTTGACGAAAATATTAGGACGTATATTACTGATATCGATCAGTTGGTGCCGTTGATGGAGAAAAATATTGATCTCAATATGGTAAGCGGGAATGTCTTTGCAAAGGAACTATGGTGGGGAGAGCCGCTTCCTAGCAATTTTGAGCCTGAAAGGACCACTACATCACCAACAACAACTGAATATCTGGATCTCATTTTGGCTGCTGATTGTGTATATTTGGAGAAAACATTCCCACTATTGGAAAAAACATTGTTGGATTTAACCGAGGGTAGTAACCCCCCCATGATTCTAATGAGTTATCGAAAACGGAGAAAAGCAGATAAACACTTCTTCCAAAAAATGAAAAAGAACTTTGATATTATTTCAATCAGTGATTTCAAGAATTATGATAATTACCTGAAACAACGAACACATCTTTTCCAGCTTGTACGCCACCAAGAAATTGAAAAATCAAGAATTCCCATATTGTCTTTGTGATCGATGGTCTCAACTAAATTTTATCTCATTGCTCCTCTCATATATAGAGTACATGGACTATGTCTGTCTGCAAGAAAATCTTTTTGGTTTTCGAAATTCTTCGACAATTAGGGACAGTAAAAAAGTACGAATACAGCATACATTCAGCAAACTAATACGCACGCGCTATTTTTATTTTACATGATCTTATATAAGTTAATGCATATTTTTCCTCACATATACCAGGTGTTCAGCTTCACAGCCTAGGTGGGAATATAGTATTTGTTATATACGTCAGCCAGTTGGGCACCAACACCTAAGCACAGCACGTGTTTATTCCACGTGATCTTGCCGGGTAAAGATAAATGTCAAATTGGAATCACTGAGGTTACGCGAGCGGGAAAGCACGGAGGGGAAGACTTGAATGCGAACCCACCCTACGCTTTGAGATAGAATGCATCAACCCATACTTTCTGAATCGCTATTGATACTCCTTGGTTTGCTTGAAGAGGTATTACAATCTTGCAAAACGTGTATTTGTTTGTCTGGAAGGTTAAACTACATTTGCTCTTTGGTTGTGTATTGCATCAAAACCAATTTAAGCGAACTAACATCATGTCTGCTCTTTTCAACTTCGCATCTCTATTACAAGTTCTACTGCTTCTGATATGTTCCTGTACATATATCCATACACAGTGGCCATCGCTGCTTGATAGATACAAGAACCATGACATAATGGGTATGTTCTGGAAGATGGCGCGTATCGGCGAGAGGGCGAGCCCATACGTCAGCATTGCGTGCATTCTAATGGCTATCAGCCAATTCAACAGCTAAGTATTTACATATCCAAGATAAATAAAAAAATTTTTACTTATGTTTTACGATGTGAGATGTGTTATTGTTTCAAAATAGAACAAGATTTAATTTGATTTTATCAGTAATAAAAAAAGCAAGTCTCTTCCATGCTATTCTATCTATTTGTATAGCTCAGAGCTTGACTCTATGTTGCATTAGTGTTTCATCATTTCAAATTAAAGGGTCTACAATGAGTGGGGGGTCATCACAACACCACACCCAATCGGAACTTATCCCTGTCTCCTCATCTGAGAAAAGAGAGCTGAGTTGAGTTTCAGTTTGGCATATTCGACTATGCTTAAAATCCACAAATGAATCAAACTGTTGGAAAAAAAAAGGGGGGGTTGAATCCATAAGTCGAGAGAGTAAGCTCCATTGGGTTACGCTAATCTTTCGCCCTTCATCCCAAGCTCCAAAAAGAACAGGAGTAAAGAGGAAAAACAAAACGCAATCGTCATGACTATGGTTTGAAACCCATGGAGGGGTTTCAGTACCGAAAAGATACAACTGAGGGCACGAACACCCTCAGGACTGTAGGGGCCAGCAGAGGAGAACTCCTCTGCTGGACCCAATGAGTTGATTTAAACATTTTAGATAAATTTTTAAATCTCATTACGTTTTCCGCATACGGCCAGGTGGGAGACTTTCGACCCGAAGCACTTAACTGAGAGTAAGCAGAACTTCCTCCTTATGCAAGCTTCGATGACAGACGATTCTTCGACCATGGATTGGAGCATCTGATCCAAGAAACGAAGACAGAACCAGCAAGTGAAGTAGTTGCAAACAATATATATTTTCATGACACAGCAAGCTCATCGCCATATTTATATGGCCCACAGCTGGAAAAGTGAAAATGAAAAAAAAATTTTTTTTCACTGTTTCGTGTATAGTTACTAGGGTTTACATTTTAAAACCCTAGGGTTGTGTTTTCAAGTTTTAGGGCTTTCAAATTGGGCATTTAGGTCATTTTGGGCTGTGCCTGTGAGCACTTGTTATAAAGGGCTTTCAATGTGGGATTTACGGTTGTGTAATAGTGCTTCTCGGTGAGGTATAGCTATCTCCAGCTGGATATTTGCACCATTGAACTGGAACTTTCCACGGTGGAGGTGTCTAGAATTGTTTTGTAAGTTGTTTGGACAGGGTTCTGGCCGGGGAAGATGTCGGGAAGTTACTGGACGTCCATGCAGAGGCAGAAATGGCAGCATACGAAGGCTAGTCTTGCGAGGGACAGGCAGAAGCTGTGGCTGTTGGAGTGCCAGTTGTATCCTCAGGGACTGAATATTATTGTTGACTCGAAACCGAACTCTGAGGGAAATGCAAGCAACGGTAATGGGAGCAGGTCTCTTGTGGCTACCACCAAGAATATTCCCATAACACACCGGGATCTGCACTATGATAAGGACTATAACCTGAGAATATACTGCTATTTCCTGATTATGAAGCTCGGGAGGCGGTTGAACATTAGGCAATATGCATTGGCCACGGCACACATATACTTGTCTCGGTTTTTGCTAAAGGCCTCGGTTCGGGAGGTTAACCTGTACCTGCTCGTGACTACGTGTGTTTATCTTGCATGTAAGGTGGAGGAGTGTCCGCAATATATCAGAACGCTAGTAAGTGAGGCCCGGTCGCTATGGCCGGAGTTCATACCTCCTGATCCAACCAAGGTGACCGAGTTTGAATTCTACCTGATAGAAGAACTACAGAGTTATCTGATCGTACACCATCCTTACAAGTCCATGGAGCAGATAGTTGAATCTCTGAAGACCGCACCCAATAAGCTGATACTGAGCTCAGATGATCTGCAAAATTGTTGGTCCCTGATAAACGACAGCTACATCAACGATGTTCACTTGACCTATGCTCCACACATCATAGCCATGGCCTGTCTATTCATAACGATATCGATTCAGGGGTCGAATGCGAAAGACCTATCCATGACATCTGCTGTTGCAGAGGTCTTGAAGTCTGACGCGGCGCTAACACCACAACAGGAGGCTTTCTTTAGATTTCTGGCTGAATCACACATTGATCTAGAAGAGGTCATGGACACAATCCAGCAACAAATTATTTTATATGACCATTGGGATCGATACCACGAGCCATGGATAAAATATCTTTTACATACCTTGTATTTGCGTCCGATCTCTGCATAATTAACGTACATATAGATTTTATATTGATGACACTAACTTATTAATGAAAGAAACGAGTTGTAACAGGTACTTGTGAGAGTTGACATAATTCAATGAGTAGTATTTACAATATTAGAGATAAAAAAGCTAGTTTTGGTGAATGTATCTACGTAGAGATCCTTGCTAGCTTTTTTTTATCAACACAAGATGAAATAATAATATTATCTAACAATATATATGAGGGGAATTTTCACGACTTCAAATATAGATTAACTAGAGTCTTTGATCTGTTATTAAAAGTGTCCATTACTTATAGGAATGACATTCCCAAACCAAATTGAAAGCCTTTTCTCAAAGAGTCGTCGGTAGATGCTGTCAATGGTAAGGAGAAGTTCAGCTCAAAACGAGCAACAGGGTGCCTTAGAACTATGCCCATTCCAATAGAAGTTGAATGTTCTTTGCAAAGTCTGTCAAAGGTGTTGATTGCACTTTTATTATTATGGTTAATTAATTTACCACCATTTAAAAACCAGTGCAATCTGAAATGGGAATCACTTATTTTTTTTATTGGTAATCTAGAAAACAGGCTGATACCGTAGCTTAAAAAGGTATCACCACCAATTGCGTCGCGTAAATCTTTAGGACCCACACCAAAACTTTGAAAGCTTCTTATATCGTTGGGACCACCGTTCATGAATTTATCATTTATATGAAGATCCTTTTTACCGGGATGAAAATTACCGATATACCCACCTTTCAATGTAGTCGATAATGTTATGAAGTCATTATTAAACCAACTAGCAACTTTATTCAGTTCAAATTGACTTTTCCAGTATTTGCCCAATGCAACTTCGTTGTTAAGTTTCAAAAGGTTACCTTTGTTGGGTGCCATTATACTATCTCTATCATCGATGACAAAAGCATGACCAATTGAGCTTTTGAAATCAGTACCAGCCTGAAATAAAAGAGTGTCAGATGCTGTATCAGACGTTACTTTGGTCGTTCTAGTAACTGCCTCGTAAAACCATTCCTGGTTTATCCTTTGCTTGGTACTACCCAATTCACTTTTAACACTCATCTTTCCACCATTGAAGCTTAAATCTAGGGGACACAGATCACCCAAGTTTCTTGAGTTTTTGTATATATTCATGTCAATTACATGGAATGGGTTAATCGGTTTAACAAATGAAGCTAAGAGAGAAGAGTTCTTTGCCGTACCCTTTAGAATGTCAAGTTTCAAGGATTCACCATTACCAAAGATGTTCTTCAATTGGAACTCTAAGTAACCTTCACCTTCATTGTTTCCAACATTCGTACCTGTTTTGGCAATTAATCTCTTCACTGGCAATATGTTCAGTTGCGAAACCACGTCAATAATAGGAATTGGGTTTTCACTACTAGGGGACTCCAGCTTCGCATATGAACTGAAGTTTTGGTAAACATCTTGGGCAAGCCCATGTTGAACCAATTTGGAACTTAATAAATCAGCATTTTTAACCAGTTGTTTCAAAGTCGTAGCCTGTAATATAGTATCATCGAGATATCTTTGCAAAGTTGGACCCTTGATCGTTTCGGTTGCATTGGTGACAACACCGACAACGCTTATAGGGGTATCCAGATTTTTATTCAGTAAATTATTCTGGAAGTTTTGAAATTTAGCCAGCTCTGCCTGTAGCTCTTCTGAGGTTGTATCCATTGTGCTATATTTTCAACAGGTTCTTCTTTATCCTTATCAGTTCTAGTAATGGCTGCAATCTGTGCAGTATAAATATTTATTCAGTAAGACAAAATGGACTAGAGCTATTATTTGTGCACAATTTAGCTTATGATAGCTTCGAAATGCTCCAAAGTAGAGATAAAGAATGGTCTTGCTAGTTTATGCCCCCTTCAAACCATATTTTGCCTGGCCTAGCTTGCTCTGCTCTTCGTCATTTTCCTGAAAATTCCACACAACGTAACTAACAGTTAACGATGCTGGGGCTGTTAGAGCCAAAGATGCTATACATTGCAATATGTGTTATACAATGGTTGTGATGTGTTTTAACACTTGTGATTTGCTAACGATGTATATTTGCAACATCAAATTCTGTTATTATTTAATTGCATCTAGCTGCCAGTGTAGATACTCCAGCGAAGAGTAAGTATAGAAAAAAAGTGATGATAGGCACCAAGGTTGCATTACAAACGTGAAGATATGCGACAACCCTCCTATTATCTGTTTCTTTGTTTGTTATTTGAGTAAAATCATTTAAAAAAGGTATCCAAGATATGTATAATAATATAACCGTGTCTTTGCAGACATTATGAATTGAAATAAGGTTTGAATCGAAAAAATGAAAAATATGAGAAGAAAAGCAACATTTGAGAGCATAAGGGAATTGTTGCCGTATTCTTACTGGAATGAAATTCCCTTTTCAGTTATACCAACAATATTCGATTCGTCAATATGAGACAAATTACGCTCCCTGGCAGTTTCTTCATAAAGAGGGGTAATACATTTTCGACCATTTCCCGTTTTAAAGTGCCGCCCTAGTGCATCGCTTCTTGCAAACTTCTTTCCACATCCCCAAACTGTACCGTCCTTCAGTTTACCACCACAAACATAGCGCTTCTTTCCAGTATGTAAGTCCTCATGTCTCTTCTTATCGTGTTGTCTGGCAAAAGCTTTCCCACAAACAGTACATTGGTATGGCTTTTCGTTAGTGTGAGTTCGAAGATGAGACTTTAAATTATATGGTCTTGAAAATCCCTTTCCACAAACCTCGCACATATAATCAGCCGGTTCTTTACTCCCTGTGTCAGATGTATTGTCATCAATGATGATTTCTTCATCACCCAAAAATGATGACCTTCTGGAGTTTGTTGTTGAACCGTTATTCGAAGAAGGTGATTTGGGTAACATGTCAGCCATTTCTAACAATTTCTCTCTATTTTTACTTAAAGAGCGAGCTTTTTCTTCAGGTGTCATACTTCTTTTACTAGACCTAGATGAACGCCTGGAACCGGTTTGCGATGATCTTCTCTGTCTCATTTTAAGTTTTCTACCCAGCAACATCTCCTCATGTGTAAGTTCCGCATCATCAGTAGGATGGAGAAGGTGTATACCCAAAGAGTTCCTCTCTTCTGGCCCACCAAAATCTAGACGTTGGTCGAATTGCTGGCCACCATCCCGTGAACTATCAATATCTATGGCAAAATCATCCTCTTGGTTATTATCGTTATCATTACACTCTTCGATGGAAATAATTGGTGTTGTCGGCAGCTGATTGGAAGTCGAAGGTGATGGCACAACTATATTCTCAACATTCTGTGGTTGTAGGTGTGATGAATATTTATTGTCGTTAAGGTCCAGCTTGAACTCCTCTGGTGTGTCTGTATTTGCAAATTCAAAACCTAGATCAAAGGAATTGCCTCCAATGAGTTGGCCTATCTGGTTGAAATCCGTAATGTGTTTGTAACCATTAGAGTCAGTCGGCAGAAGAATATTGGAGCTATTTGAAAATATGCTTGCAACGTCGTCGTTATCATCAGTCTGTGATGGGTCTCCTAGATACATTACTGGCGGGGTTAAACCAGGTGACACAGCCATATCATGAGGATGCATAAACGGTGTATTCAGTGCCGATGAGTTGGCTGAAATGTTACCTTCGGATGTGCTTCCGATACCTAAATTTTGTGTTGGGGCCAGTCGTTCAGTGCTTGCATTTTTTAATTCATTGTCAAAATTGTCTAAATAGTTTTCTCCGGAGTTATTAAAGGAGCGATCGATGTTTTGCAAGTTCGTGAAGCTTGTGCTCATGTCTTGTCCCATGACGCTAGGGGTATCTGCATCCTGGATGTAGACTCCTTCGTCATCGAAACATTCGATTTTCAGTGTTGGCGTATCCACCACATTATTCTTCTCCGGTATATTATCGTCGGTAGTAGTGATATTTTCTTCTCCACTCGGTATTCCCATGTTCAGCAGTTGAGAACCATCAAATGAATCTGTGTTCGCCGTCCGAGAGCTAAACAGGTTCCCAGTCTTGTTAGACATGTCGCTAGCTGGCGAGAACGGAGACTCCGAGCTACCTAACATTTGTACCATTTGTGCATCTGGGAAACCTTCAAACGCTGTCTCTTGCGTTTCCGGCTGGTTATCCATCTGACGAGCATCTCGACCGATGTTGCTATGTAAATGTTTCTGTAAACTTGCTGCCTGGTCCAAATACTGGTCTAAAAACATACTGTCAAGGTCAGGCTTCAGTTGCAAGCCATTCAGCTTCTGCTTGCGGTCCCTGTCCATCCTTGCTTTGGGTTACCTTTTTGTACCAGTTCACAGAAAGACCTTGTAGTCCGCAAAGAATAAAAAGAAATACCAATCTTCACCAGAAATTACGGCTTCTTTTGTATCTTTCTTCTTGCTATTCTTCTCGCTGTCTTTCCCTTTCTGCCCTTTGTTGTAAAATTCCCTGAGCAAAAGAATTTCACGTTTCTACACTGCCTGTTTTTCTGCTTCAGGTGACAAAACCATATATCGGCCCTCACAACTAACCCTACCACAGAGCATAAGCCTCTTACAGCATCTCAATATGCTCCGCTGCGCATCTGTTACTGCGCAACTAGCTATGCTCATCCAACAACTGGGGTAAAGTTGTTTCCAAAGCCTCCTCCAGAACGCTTGTGCTCGCTGCTCACGTGAAAAAATTTTTCACGGTTGCGATGCCCTGCTACTGTAAGACATCAGTAGCAGACGTCCATGTCGAGACAGACGTGCCAGACGTCGGGTGCAAACGTCTTGATGCGCTCGAGGTGCGTCGGTGAGTACTTGAAGCTGGCGTCAAGCCCCTGGAGAGTCTTAGCAGTCTGCGCAGGGAAGCCGTCAAGTTCCGTAACGTGGACATTCTCATGGATGTGTAGCGTGGTCACAGTCCACTGAGGGTCTGTCTTTCGTTGGTACGCACAGCACTGTAGCGCAAGTGGCCAGCTCGCGCTGCTCGTGGGGAGAAGGCCCAGGTTGATATGTCTAATCCGCGGTCTTAGGGTGTTCTTTTCTTCTTGTGCCAACCCATCGTAGTACTCGTGCAAACGCTCCATGCAGTGTTCATTGGTCTCGTTGTAGATGTGGCACCGCTCGGTGCCGACGTTGTTCGCCGCTAAGCCACGACGTAGGCCCTCTGTGCTCCAAGGGTTGAGCTCAAATGCAAATACACGGCGGGCGTCTCGCTGCAGGTAGCTCAGCGTGAAGTACCCGATACCGCTGTACATGTCCACGACGTCGTTCCCTTCGACATCGCTAAAATTGTCCAGAACACGCTTCTTCTCCTTTATGTTCCCCCGGCTAAACATCGTGTACATGGGGGCCCATACTTGCTGTATACCATTTTGTATCACGTGACACCACAATGCTCTCTCGAAGTCCTCCGATACTGGGTTATCCCATACTGGGTCGCCAATGTTGCGAAATTTCTCTCCGTATAGTGGTTCGAGGCTGAATGGGCGTCGCATCACATCTGACTCCACAATTGGCATGTTCATCGCAACATGTGTGATCCGCCCGTCTGGGAACAGCGCGGTTACCAGTTCCCTGAAGTATTCTTCGCGCAGCTGAGCGGTTAGCGCACGCCATGACTCGTGTAGAAAGGACCGCTCCTTCGAGTAATTGAACAAAAGAAGCGGGGGAAACACACTGTACTTCTGCGGCAAATGCTGTAACATGTCAGCAGTCACGGCACTGTCCATGTCATGCCGGCGTAAAAACTCAGCGGTAAACCCTAGGATGCCCCGGACTTCACTGGCAACCTCCGAAGTGGCTGCTACACGCTTTGGAAAGTCGAAATCACGCAGCTCTGGTCCATCTGGTGCTGTTATGTTGGTCCGGATCACTTTGTACTGCCTGTCATTGTATATCGGCTTCACAAATAGCCCGCGCGCCTCCAGTGCTGTCTTCACCGCCTTCACTTTTCTAGCATCTTCAATTAGTATCTCAACAGCCATATCTTAAGTGTGCGCCCGCTGCTGTAGAATATCTGCCATATCCCGCAATCCCCTATGAAGATTCATCAAAACCACTCTCATAAGTCACAGGCCATCGACTCTCTCATTAATTTTTTCTTCGCAAGCCTAACTGTGGGCTTGAGAACGCGATGAGCATCAAAATTTTTCAAAAAGCTGCTAACTGCGATGCCAAGAGGTCTTAATAAGGCCTCCTAGTCGGTTATATGAGGTACCCTTTGAAGGTATGCAGTGGCAGGTTATTGCGGGAGCTCAAATTTGTTTGTTGGAGCCAAACAGGACAGAAAATTGGCTTAAATTACGGTTGAGATCAAGGATATCCGCGAAACATTCACGCGCTTTGGTTTGATACGGTTAGGCTACAGTCTTGCATTCATCTGATTTTGGTCGGAGAAGCAGCACTGCAGAGTTTTGTTTCTTGTATGATATTATAGACCGAGAAACGAATTCTGTAATATATTTAAGAGTTACGATACATTTTATACTGCTAAATGAGGATACGGTTGAAGAAGAAGCTTGCGGACGCTTACGAGAGTTTGCTAGATGTTTTGTTCTCAACGTTTTGCCTATATTTGTTTGTGACTCTTCTGATAGGTGGTATTTTTCTATATGTGACGTTTCCAGCGCCTAGCGATGTCAGGTACTACTCCCAGCAGGATTTGGGAACCGATAGAGACGCACCGTTCTACTACGGTTGTGTAAATACGCAGAACTACTTGCAACATCCTGACTATGAGAAAATGAATGCGGCATTTGTGATGCTGACACGTAATGAGGAGCTTGGTGACGTTCTTTCCTCACTTAAGAGTATTGAAGAGCATTTCAACCAGTGGTTTAACTACCCGTATGTGTTTTTGAATGACAAACCCTTTACTGAAGAGTTCAAGCTACAGGTTTCTAAGATGACCAGTGCAGATGTCGAGTTCGGAACTCTTGATGAAGCACTTTGGGAGTTTCCAGAAGATGTGCGATCAACGTCTATGTTCCAGAATGCCATTGAGGACCAAGGTGATAGAGGTATCCTCTATGGCAACATGGAATCCTATCACAAGATGTGCAGGTTTTATTCGGGGATGTTCTATAAGCATCCTCTGATGCAGAAATACGAATGGTATTGGCGGCTTGAACCGGATGTCCAATTTTTCTGTGATTTGACATATGATCCATTTTTGGAAATGCACAGGAATAACAAGAAATATGCATTTACCATTGTAATTCCAGAAATCTATTGGACTGTTCCAAACTTATTCAGATACACAAAGGCATTCATAAGAAACAATAACATTACGGTGGGGTCTTTGTGGAAACTGTTCGCAACGAATTATGATATTTTGAAAACAGACAATACCGACAGAAGCAAATTTTCGAAGTATGAGAATTTGGTGAGAGATGATTTGCACAAGTGGGTGAAATTTGAGGACGATGTGGATCCTAAGCTATCAGAAAAAGTAACTATTGATCACTTTCTAGAAAACGGTGATGAGGAAGACTCTTTGGGTTTGATGTTCTTGGTAAACAGGGCGAGATCGAAGGTTCCAGTAATAGAAGACGAATTTGAAGGTGAAGAATATAATTTATGTCATTTCTGGTCCAATTTTGAAATTGCGAGACTGGATGTGTTCGATAATGAGATATATAACAACTACTTTGAATTTCTGGAAAGCACAGGTGGCTTTTGGAAGGAGAGATGGGGAGATGCCCCAGTTCATACAATAGGATTAGGGTTGACTCTGGATGTTGACGATGTCCATTATTTCAGAGATATCGGTTATATGCACTCAATCCTCAGACATTGTCCCAAGAATGCACCAGATATGGATGAATTCCCATACAAAGAGGCCAATGCGAAACATAAAAGACGTTTCTGGACCAAGTATGACAAGCCTGATCCAAGTGGCTCAGGTTGTCGATGCAAATGTCCAGCAAAGGCAGTGGAAGTAGAGGACACAATCACGTTCTGCTTTGAAAAGTGGATGGATCTCACCCACGCTGAGAAAGGCCGGGAAGAATTACAAAGACTTTTCAACCTTGAGGAACAGGAATCACAAGTTAAGAAGGATTTCTTGCAGCATCTCGGCCAATGATAAATATGTGTGTGTTTATGTTTAATTTTCGTTTAATTGCATTTTGTTTTAACTTTTTTTTTGTATTATTAATAAAAGGCATCTCTCTTTCATTGGTTTGGTAACCCAATTGGCATGGTTTATATATGTTACTTTCCTGATATCCTGTCTTAAACAGTGTTAAATAATCAAAAATCTACTAATTCATTTGATTGCTTAGATTATAGGGAACTATTTCATTGAAATTATGGCACTACTTTAACCGGTATAAAGTATATAAATGAAAAGTCATGTATGGAACTATCCATCTTTTCAAACAAAACATGTTGGATATTTTGTTTAAAGATCGATACAGCAACGTTTACCATGAAGGAAGCCAGCTATTTCGTGTTGCTAGCAGTTTGATTTTCTCGTCATCATACATCTCGATGAATTGCTGGTCTAGTGCTCTAGCCTTTGGAAACGCAAACCTCCTATACTCGTCGAAGATCATAGTTAGAGACCAGCTTTGCAGTTTCCTAATGCACCCCACGAGACATCCAGTTCTGTGTTTACCACGGTTGCAATGTATCAAAATAGGTTGGTTCTCTGGGTTTAGTACCACCTCCAACGCCTTTGTGAGCAAGTCTGACGGTATATTCACAAACGGCTCTTTGTTACCACTCATGCCCACTTGGAAAAGCTTGATGTTAGCAGTTTTAAAAAAATCCAGGTTCTCCTGTGGGTACTCTTCGGGAATCAATACTAGGACGGACTTCAATTGCAGTCTCTTCTCAAGGAACGAGAAGTTCTCTGGTCGCGGGAAGCTGCTCCTGTAGATCTGTCCTACCACATGACTGAAGTTCTCAGGTGGTGTCACCTCTGATGCCACACCCACAGATGTCAATGACGACATGGCAGCATCGCTCTTCTGTTTGTGCTCCTCTATATCAAACAGATCGTCCTTGTCCTCTTCCTGTTCTTGATCTTGATCCTGTTGCTGCGGCTGTTGCATCCGGTGCTCCAGACGTTCCCCCTCACGCAGGTGCGCATCCTCCACAGACACCTGCCCGTGAAACTGCCTCAGCACCCGATCGAACTCGAACCGCAGCAGCGAGTCTTCCTCCACAAAGTTCCGCACACCAGTGTCCGCCAGCAGATCCTCTTGCTCGTTAAGGATCCGGATAATCTCCGACTCGTTCTTGATCAGGTCGTCTATCTTCAAACTGCTCGCCGACATCGAAGCGTCCCGCCCGGGACTGGACTCTCGACCAGACATCCCACCACAATGAATTCAGGTAACGAAATTCCAACACTTGGACAAGATCCCCTCCAAAAAAAGCCAGCCAGGGAACAGGTTTTCTTTCAAAGAGACGTCTCCCACTAAACCACAACCACTTCCTTGGCGACTTACCGTTGAGTCGAAGATAATTAACGACTGCACTAACTGAATCTAACATTGATTAAACCCAATGCCTATGAAGTAAACCATCAATCCAGCGAATTGCCCCATGTCCTAGTGTTTATAGCTAAATACGGTATCTGCACATGCTCTATGTCACTCTATAACATCAATCACGTTTGTGTTCGTATTCAATATGTTGTAAGCTGATCTTAGTACGCAGTGATATCTTCAAGTTTGCATTTCTGAGGGGGTATGACGTCACTTCGCCAGTCGGTAGTCAACAAGTTGATTTGGTCTCTTGGCCCAGTTGGTTAAGGCACCGTGCTAATAACGCGGGGATCAGCGGTTCGATCCCGCTAGAGACCATTTAATTTTTTTTTCCCTTCCCCCTTCTACCCCCGCCCGCCTGTACATGCGTACTTGTCTTCAAAAGGCAGCTCTCCCCAACCTGCAGATGCACTTCTCGTAAGATTACAAGCCGCAGCTGTTTCGCCCAGCTCTGTATGTGTCTCGCCATCACTTATAACACGCTGTTCGTGAAGTGTGTCAGCACGTGTAGTTTCGTGACTTGTTTGCTGCCGAGAGCAGGGGAAGGCTCTCCCGCTGCTATGCGTCGCCCTCTGTGCGTCACTCTCTGTGCGTGTATGGGCCCGTTACCAGGCTTCCCCGAAGGGCCTGCATTATTAGCAGGTTCTCGATGAGGTTAATTAGAACGGGAAGCTTGAATAACTCGCACCAGCCGTATCCTTTTTGGTAGTTTCTGCTGCTGTTGCATATCTAGTACTAGAGCTGGGTACATCAGGTTGACTGTTCCTTTGTTTCCGAGGCCTACAAGCTCCAGCAAAGAAAGAACACTGTTTGCAACAACAACAACAAAAAAATATAGCCCAAAGGTGTAAGTTTGAGGATAAAAACGGGATATAACTGGCACGAGCACTTGAGTATTGGTTTAGATATGGCTCCTCCCGTGTACAGCAATGGGAGACCTCCCATCCACACGTCGATCACTGAGATTACGCATGCGATCGACCGCAGCATCAGCGAGAATGTGTTCCCCGTGGCACAGACATCCGAGGAAGAGAAGTTCTTCTGCAACAACCCGCGGCCACCGTACATGGACGCGTTGATCGAGGACACGCGCGAGTTCATCGAGTACCAGAGGCAGCGCGGCCGCGACAGGATAGTGCTGGTGACGTCTGGGGGCACCACCGTGCCGCTCGAGAACAACACGGTGCGGTTCATCGACAACTTCTCGGCGGGGACCCGGGGTGCTGCCAGCGCCGAGCAGTTCCTCAAAAACGGCTACAGCGTCATCTTCCTGCACCGCGAGTTCTCGCTGACGCCTTACAACAGGCGCTTCACGCACAACCTGAAGAACTCGTTCCTCGACTTCATCGACAGCGAAGGGAGGGTCAAGCCCGAGTTTCGGGAGAGCATCCTCGAGAACAAAAGGCTGTACGACAGGTACGTCAGCGAAGAGAAGATGCTGCTTCTGCTACCGTTCACCACGGTGAACCAGTACCTCTGGTCGCTCAAGAGCATAGCCAAGCAGCTGGACTCGAACGGCAGCCTGTTCTACCTCGCCGCTGCAGTGAGCGACTTCTTCGTCCCTTACTCGCGGCTACCACAGCACAAAATCCAGTCGCGGGACTACAAGCTGGAGAACAGCAGCTCGTCGCTGTCGCAGGCAGCCGACGCGGAGAACGAGCACACGACTACAACTACTACTGACGGGAAGCTCATCGTGAACCTGGACCCGGTGCCCAAGTTCCTCAGGAGGCTCGTGGAGTCCTGGGCCACACAGGCGATGATCGTTTCCTTCAAGCTGGAGACGGACGAGTCCATCCTGATCCAGAAGGCAGTCACTGCCCTCGAACGCTACAACCACCAGCTCGTCATCGGCAACCTGCTCCAGACGAGAAACAAGGAAGTCGTGTTTGTCGCACCACACAACAAAGACGGTGACTGGGTCAGGCTACATGACAAGACACAGGCTATCGAAGAGCTCATCGTCCCCGAAGTGATCAAACGCCACAACGCATGGATCGAGACCCAGAGGTGAACGGGGACCTACCTTCGATGTCGGGCAGTGGTAGCGACGTGGGGGGGGCCAGCCGTCAGGCTGCCTGACATTTCCGCCATAGCAACAAACTCCATCCGCCTCCAAAATCAGTACATACAATACCAAACTACGTAACACAGTTCATAGGTTTTACAATCATTTACCATAGCATGTATCATTCTGACTTGTCTCAGATAGCTCATCGCACTTTGTGCGGCAGGCCTTATTGCGGGACGGAAAAAAAAAAAATAAAGTGTGCTTAATAAAGGCAAAGACAGGAAGCCTGGCATTGCTGCATGTTGAGTTGGTTTTGGACGTAAAGAAACTGGGAAACCACAAGGACGTTGCTTAGATATTGCTGTTGCGGTGCTGGTATATCGGATAGTACGTTGCAGACGGTTCATTTTACAGTTTGCAGTATCAAAGCAGGAAAAACGGGGCCGTGATGGAAGAAGAGCAAGTAGCGATCAAGGATGTACCCAGGAAGGACAAGCGGCGTGTGAACCTGGAGAACCGGGTTAATAAGATTCAGAATGGGTTTGTGGTTGAGCGGGACTCGTTCTACAGGGACAGACTGACGTCGTTGCAGACAGACCTGACATCATTGCACCAGGGCAACAATGAGATGTTTTTAAGGAAGCTGCGGGATCTTGAGGAAATGCGGGATCTTGAACTTGTGAGGCTGCGACTATTTGAGGAGTATAGGGTCTATAGATCTGGAATTGAATTTCAGGAAGAGATTGAGAAGACTAAAGAGGATCACGAGAGGCTTGTCAAGATATGCAAAGAACGTTTATATCAGAATATCGAGTTGAAAATCAAAAGACTCCAGGAGGAGCGTTTATTAATGGATGTGGCTAATATTCATACATATTCGATGGACTACGATAGACCTCACTACCAGAAAAACACCAGAAGCCATACAGCGAGCGGTTGGGAATCCTCTTCAAATGACTTTGGTAAGGAAACAGCCAATGAGAGTGCCACAGATACGGGTTTGTCTGGGTTTGGTACTGAGAGGAGATCCCTTAGGAGACGTGTTGTACTTGGTCGTGAGGGGTCAGGTGTGGTAGATGCTGCGAATGGCGGCAACGCTGCTAGCGGGTATACTAGTGGTGGACTGAACGGTGACAGCTATAATTACGGAAAGAGCTATAACACTGAAGATTCAGATGGGGGAAGGTATACCAACGGGTATGCATCCAATTCTGTTAGAAGTGGTAGTAAAGCTGTGCAAAATAATAACGGGTATAAAACAGATATGAACTCCGATTCTGAGTTCCTTCAGAGTATAGGAGATGGTGCAGAATTATACAATCTCTTATTTGGTGACAAAAACCTCGGTAAGAAAGACAGTAAAGATGGGAAGTCGGAGAAAAAGAAGCCAAGGGGCGCTCAGCGATATTCAATGAAGACGGCACCTCCACTTCAATCTTTGAAAAATGACGAAGTTACAGAGGATATTGCACTAATAAGGGAATTGACAGGTCAACCCCCAGCTCCCTTCAGATTAGACAAATAAGTGTAAAGAAATTAATTTACTATTAATTTATCCAGTAGTAGAAATGGTCAATTTTATAAAAATATTTCCATAGTTTATTTGTAATAATAGTTCAAGTTTATTTAAATCCGTATCTTATTTGGAAAGCCAAATAATTTCACTTGAGAGTCAGGTAAGTTAGATCACCAAAATAAGATTCAAGATCTTTGGTTAATCAAGAAAATAAACATTAATATTACTCAGGAAATGATTTTATTTTGCCAGTCCTGCTCTAACTCATGATCTAAAGGTCTGGTGATTCATATTTAAGAAAATGGATTTGCATATTGGCTTTCTATTTACTTTAATTTTGAATATTACAATTTCGCTTATGTATTTCTTTCTTTCACTTCACTATGAGCAGATTAGTCAAACTCTTTGTCAAAGTCAACCAAGGTGAATCTGTATCTGACGTCACCCTTGTCCATTCTTTCGAAAGCTTCCTTGACACCCGTTTCACCAACTGGTAAGGTCTCAACCCAAATTTTGATATCCTTCTCAGAGACCAACTTCAAAAGTTGTTCAATCTCCTTGATGGAACCCAAAGCACTGTTAGAGATAGAGACACCGAGTAAACCGAATGGCTTCAAAGTCAAGACTTCGTTCTCATCTGGGACAGAGATGGACACAATTCTACCACCAACCTTCATAGCTTTTGGCATGACGTTGAAGTCAACATCACTCAAAGACGAGGCACAGACGACGATCAAGTCGAAGGTGTCGAAGTACTTAGTACCCCAGTCTGGTTCCTCCTTGGTAGCAATGTAGTGGTCTGCACCCAGCTTCAAAGAATCCTCCTTCTTGGCGTTGGACCGAGAAATGGCATAAACCTCAGCTCCCATAGCCTTGGCGAACAAAACACCCATGTGACCGATACCACCGATACCTACGATACCGACCTTCTTACCTGGACCACAGCCGTTTCTCAACAATGGAGAATAGACCGTAATACCACCACATAGCAATGGGGCAGCAAGGTGAGATGGAATATTTTCAGGAATCTTCACAGCGAAGTGCTCATGAACTCTGACGTAGTTAGCGTAACCACCTTGGGAGACATAACCGTCAGCGTATGGTTGAGAGTAGGTAGTGACAAACTTGGGGCAGTATGGTTCATTGTCGTTCTTGCAACGGTCACAGTCCAAACAGGAGAAGACTTGAGCACCAACACCAACACGGTCGCCGAGCTTCAAGCCGGTCTTACATTTGTCGCCAAGTCTGACAACCTTACCGATGATTTCGTGGCCGACAACCAATGGCTTAGCTTTGTCACCCCAGTGACCAGCAGCACAGTGAATGTCACTACCACAGACACCACATGCCTCGATCTTGATGTCGATATCGTTGTCGTAGAATGGTTTGGCTGGGAACTCAACCTTCTTAGGGTTCTTCCAGTCCTTGTGATCAGTAACAGCAATACCTTTAAACATATCGGCGGTCATCCTCGGAGTGTGTGTCTTGTCAATCTGTTGTCCAATTGAGTGCTTATGACTTTGAGAATGTTTGACAGCACGCAAGATAACATAGCATCTCCCTTAAACAGAATGAACTGGGTGGCAATTTATACAAAAAACCATATCTTTTCAAAATTCAATCGAAAAAAAAAGAAAGAAATTTTTCTTCCTCGAGGCCGGGAATGTCAGCTGCATGCCATTGTTCCATGCATTTCTTAGTAATCGAGCGAGCACCTGTGGGGAAGGGATATTGCGGTTCGTAAAACGTATAGTAGTATTGATTTATTATATAAGGTACAAAGACATAAAGAAAAGTAAAGAATGGCTGTCTCACGCCGCTACTTATAATTTGTGGTGGGTGACGGCGAGAACTGCCTTTTGTAATGTGTGAAATTGTTACAACTCGTTGTACCTTATGTGTGGGGCGTGTTTAACCACCGAAACCGTACAAGGTTCTGCCTTGTCTCTTCAAAGCGTAGACGACATCCAGGGAGGTGACAGTCTTTCTCTTGGCGTGTTCTGTGTAGGTGACTGCATCTCTGATGACAGACTCTAGGAAGGTTTTTAGGACAGCTCTGACTTCCTCGTAAATTAGACCTGAAATACGCTTGACACCACCTCTTCTTGCTAATCTTCTGATAGCTGGCTTGGTGATACCCTGAATGTTATCTCTTAGAATCTTTCTGTGACGCTTAGCACCACCTTTACCCAAACCTTTACCACCTTTACCTCTACCGGACATCTCGCTAATTTATATGTATGGTTCTCTGAACTCTGAACTAGACTACAAAAGTAAGGGAGGAGAGACACTCAATTCCATATCCTAAATGCAGCTCCCTTATATATCTGTTCCTCTATGCTAGACACGCACAATGCTTATTGGCATTCCACCTATAGCGGAACGCGAAATGTGCAGTACGCGTGCCCGCATTTGGGTATACCATTTCAAAAAATGACAGTGCACGCGAGCGTTCGTACGAGTATTTGTCTCCCAACATGAGAAAGCGTAAATCAGAAAGACGCGAAAACTGGGGGGGATATACATTAAGTGTGCGCTGCCAAATGTGTCGAACATAATGAACATGTCCTCTCCAGTGCTTACGGCAAGGGATATGTAGAAACGAAGTCTCGGGTAGCATATGTTTCCAATGTGTGAACGCGAAATACTGATGTTCATACGCGTCGTAATCCAGAGATATACTTGATGTTTTCTCTATTGAGTATATATAAGGGGCCCAAATTTGAAAACTACTCTTTGCTTAATCACCATTGTTTATTATTTAGTTTCAGTATATGGCACTTATAATTTTTCTAGGATATAGACCACTGTAGTAAACAAAAGCAATGGCTAGAACTAAGCAAACCGCAAGAAAGTCTACTGGTGGTAAGGCACCAAGAAAGCAGTTGGCCTCTAAGGCCGCCAGAAAGTCCGCACCATCTACCGGTGGTGTCAAGAAGCCTCACAGATATAAGCCAGGTACCGTCGCTTTGAGAGAAATCAGAAGATTCCAAAAGTCCACTGAACTTTTGATCAGAAAGCTGCCTTTCCAAAGATTGGTCAGAGAAATCGCTCAAGATTTCAAGACCGACTTGAGATTCCAATCTTCCGCCATCGGTGCTCTACAAGAATCCGTCGAAGCCTACTTGGTCTCCTTGTTTGAAGACACCAACTTGGCTGCTATCCACGCCAAGCGTGTCACCATCCAGAAGAAGGACATCAAGTTGGCCAGAAGATTGAGAGGTGAGAGATCTTAAGCTTGAGAACTGAAGAAATTAATACCTTTTTTTTTTTCTCTTGTGCACTTCCTTTCTAACCCCAAAGCCAATCTTATTTTGCGGTGAACGACGTTTCAGAATGATCGACACCTCCTATATATGAGTGTAACTATACTGTATATTAAGTTATTATGAACTCCATAGTTTCAATAAGCAATAAATTCAGAAAACAATAAGTAAAATAAAACAAAACAAAAACAAAAACACAAAAAAAAAAAGTAGTTTATGAAAGATTGAAATCAAGAAGTATAGTATGTCAACCATGATTTCCTCTGTGCATCGTAACTGTATTTGCATGTTCACACACAGTGACCACACCAACTCACTATGGCAGCTTATATTCCCTCGACCTCCTTCATCACCAGTTGTCATGACAACCATTTTTATCAATAAACAGGATGTGCATATTCCGGGTAAGTTTAAGGGTTGATAATTAATTCTCGGAATTGCACTTAATAAACTAATTGGTAATAAATGTTTTATTAATCGGTCCTTGCATCCGGGACACTAGATAGCTACCGTTATTCACACAGTTTATTTGACTATCCAAGGTAAAGATCAAGTAACTGCCTTACTTTTTACCACGTTCACCGACAGTAATGACGAGCAAAAGTTCAACATCTTCCATTTCTCAAGTCTACGACCTGACTGCAACACCTATCCCTGCAGTTGTGAATGGCCTTGCACTGCTGGGTACCCCAGTGGTCTCTCCACAGCTCAGTGGAAACGCCCAGATGGCGTCGCCCGCATCTTCTGCGAAGGGCATGGTGAAGAACATTCTCACGTCTACGAAGAGTACAACCAAGGCAGTTGGGCCTTCTGCGAAGGCAGCATGGCTGTTCGGAGGAGCTCAGCTCCTAGGTGCATACATAATTAACGATGGCGATTTGGAAAATGGCGCTGGTTTCGTGACCGCATGGTCCGCTCTCTATATGATCGTTTGCGGTAAGGGGTCTGTATCGGCTCTCAAGTACGGAAAGGTATGGCCCTTGGTTCTCTCTACCATGGCTGTTGGCAATACTGCTCTATATGGAAAGAGGTTTTTAACGAGTGACTTCAACAAGTAGCGTGTATTTAGTTTATACAAATAACGGAAATGGAGTACAAAGGTCATGTCCTTTCTTTCTCTCCGTCAGGTAGCTGTTTAGGGAATCAATATTCTTTTTTAGTAATAACAAAATATTTGGAACATACATACTTGGGAACTTGTGATTGTGGCTTCATATACAAGACAATTTCTTATCTCCGTAACCCTCACTGTCCGCATAGTTTACCTTGCGGTGTCACAGGTCTTGAAAAACCGATGCCCAAAAAATAGGATAGTCATCTTTCCTTTTCTGTGTGAAAGTAAACATATTTGAAATCAAACTCACCATAAGAGGAGTTTATGGAAGGTTTGAAAATCTAGAATAGTATATCAGGATAACCTCGAACTTGGTTGTTAGATCGAATAAAATTTGATTCTTTTTTCAACAGAAGCTCCCCTCTTTTTTGATCTGATACTTTGTTTATTTACTTTCGGCCCAACCGAGTTAAGGAGAGGAAAAGAATATCATATTCAAGAAGAGGATTATGATTCGTGATCCTACAGCAACTGTTGCATCATCTGTTGTAAACCTGGTTAAAACGATAGTGGGAGCTGGACTCTTTGCTATTCCATACGCTTATAAGAATGACGGTGTTTTTATTGGACTGATGCTTACACTCATCGCCGCTGTTACATCAGGGGCAGGGCTTCTCATACTCGCAAAATGCTCTAAAACGCTAATCAACCCCCGGAACTCGTCTTTCTTTACTGTTTGTATGCTAACGTATCCTTCTCTGGCGCCATTATTTGATTTTGCAATGGTAGTGCAATGTTTTGGTGTTGGTCTAAGCTACTTAGTTTTGGTTGGAGATTTATTTCCTGGTATTTTTGGTGGAACGAGAAATCAATGGATTATTGGCTCATTTTTGGTGGTTGCACCTCTTTGTACGCTGAAGAAATTGGATAGTTTGAAGTATTCAAGTATAGTTGGTGTTTTGGCTTTATTATATCTGTCATTATTGATTGGATTCAGATTTCTAAATGATGTTGTGATAGCCTCAGAAATAACATTTGAAAGAGGAGAGATTTCATGGTTTTATATATATGACTACAGGGGGTTACTTTCAACATTTAGCATTATTATTTTTGCTTATGTAGGGGCCATGAACATGTTTACCATCGTTAATGAACTGAAAGATAATTCAATGCAGAACATAAGAGCTGTAGTTAATCGTTCAATAGGCCTATCAAGTTTACTATTTGTCTTCGTTGGACTCTTTGGATACTTCACATTTGGCAGCATGACTAAAGGTAATATATTACTGAACTACAACCCAGATTATAAATCTGTTGCATTGGGCAAATTTTGTCTGGGAGGTATGTTAATTTTAACTTTCCCATTATTATTTCATCCGTTAAGGACGGCAATAAATAATATAGTTGTTTGGTGCCTTTTGACTCTTACTAGATTGAAAGATGATAGGGGGTCAACCAAAGTTTCAGTTAATGGCACAACAGTGAATAATTCCAGCCCAATCAACTTAATTATTGATGACGATGAAATTGAGGAAGCTGAAACAGATCCATTATTGACTTCAGATATAGAGGTTGAGAACGCACACGATGAAACTCATAGAGGAGGGTTCAATGGCGTTGAACACGATATACCGTTCCCTGATTCACGGTTTTACACAATAACTGCATTACTCTTATTTGCGATGTATTCGCTTGCTCTTAAGGTCAAATCATTTGCATTGGTTCTCTCTTTAGTAGGAGCTACGGGATCAACTGCGATTTCATTCATATTACCAGGTCTGTTTGGTTACAAATTGATTGGCACTGACGTTTTAGCTGTTGGACATGTCCTTACTTGGGAAGATCGTTTTTTTAAAAAGCTAAGTGTGTTTCTAATTTATTTTGGATTATCAGTGATGATTCTTTCTTTGTACGTTACTTTAACATATCAAAAATAGCTAATACTATTGCTTTCTCTTGTTCCTGCTAATTTTATACTTACCTGCATTTCCATTTTCATATATATAAGATCAACTCAAATTTGAATCGTAAATTGCTGTCTAACATTTTCTTTTTACTAAAATATAAATAACAATCAAAGTAATATGCTTTCAGGAAAACAGAGCAATGCTGATGTTTATCTAAAATATGTTCTAAATATTTGCTATGTAGACTTCTTCAGCGTACACCTTTTGCAGTTCCCTTCTTAATTTACATTTATCCACTTTATGCACCCAAAACGTTAAATTAAAAAAAAAGTTTCGTCGTTGAAAAAAAAAATAACCAAAAAAATAATTGAAATTAAATGATACTCCGAAGCGGGGAGTCGAACCCCGGTCTCCACGGTGAGAGCGTGATGTGATAGCCGTTACACTACATCGGATTGTTATTTCGATGTAAGTTGCTGAATATTTTATACCTATGTTGACTGAAATGATAAATTGTCTGTAAGGTAAATCAACTCTAGAGCGTCTGCGAGTACCTGATTCCATTTATAGTGCACATCAGGGTACATGTTCATCCTGTGCCCCAAAATACGAAGCTACGTTGTTATTCTTTAGGGATCCACAGAAGGGATTCCCAATAAGTCATGTATGACTTATTTAGAGTCGGTCTTCAAAGATTGTACTAATCTGGTATCGTGACGCTAGATCACTCGCTAGATTCCTGGAGATTGACTTAACTTGAGATTAGTTCGGCAGTATATTCTTGTTGTGTTCTTTCTTCTGAGAGTGGAAAGGAACAAATCGAAACTAGGATAAGGTTGAAGAATGACAATTCGGAAATCTCACGTCTGAGGTTTCATGGATGATTTAAATACCTTTTCAGATAAATGACAATTGTGGATCTTCTGATGATGTGGCCCAGAGCCCTCTAGACCAAAATGGATCAAACTCCTCTTTAGGCTCTATTAATATAATGACTGGTCAATCATTGGTTTCAATCCACCTACGTTATCTTTGCTTTACCCTTTAGGTATTTTGTAATCATATCAGTTTAGTATGAATCTTCGTACCTGATTATTGAATAAAATGGTCAATCGGAAGGTGAATGTTGATTAGTAACAGAAGTAATTCTTGACCCTATGTTGCAAATCTGATAATCATTTTCATCTTTGGTTACACATTTAGTGGTGGCGCTACCTCTAATAGACTCACAGAATCGTATCGATGCTGCATCTATAGTTTTTCGTACCTCTATTTGTGGAGATATCACGAAATCGATACTACCTTTTCGGACTGCAAGTAGTATATTAAATCAATGGAGTACTTGAGCAATGTTTTAACGCCTCGGCAGCACTTAAAATGATATATTACGTGTGTTTAACTTTTTTATTTCTTAATATTTGCTTTGGAAAAAAGATGTTCCTTTTCTTTATTCTTTCAGAAAGTTTTTTGGTAGTGTCCCTTGGAACTGTCCCTAGCATTTTCTTTAAGGCTGCTTCAATGATATATAATGGAAGAATTGAATCACACAAGCTATTAAGTTGCTTTCACAAGAAGCTTAGTGATTTATCTTTGTTTACAGACAAATAATTTAGCTAGGAAATTGGGAGATTGGAGAACTGAACAAGATAAGCTTAACTGTCAATTTGATGATATTGATTTATCATTTTTCCATTTTTGCGATGAGTTAAATAGTTAGTATTTTACTGCTAAAGTCATTTTAACGTGCCATTTATTACTCTATGACTGCTTCATTTTGTTTCCAATTTTATATTTGCATTGATATGACAGTTTGTAAGTGAATAAAAAAATTTAAGTTAACAACCATATCCAATAGCTGTTCATTAGAAAATGCGTTATTTTTTGCTAACACAGTTGAAGACAAATTTTTAGTGCGCTTTGTAGTTTCCTCCTTTAATTGCAGAAGAACCGAAAGATTTTTGTTGTTCCTAAGACTGAAAATAAATGCCGTTGTGGCAATATGCTTTATAGAAACATGTATGCATATTGATCATTACATATGTCAGAGCTGTTGTACGAGAGTGGATATTCATTCCCCAAATCAACTGATCAAAAAAGTGTAATTGTTAGGCAACAAATAAAAACATGTTGTTGTCAATTTCATTTTCTAACGTCAGTAAGGATTGACAAGAATTAAGTTCGTTATCGGTAGTCGATTCAGGCCACATAATATTTCAGTTACTATTTTTTTTCAAAGTTGCCAATGTATGCAACGTTTCTACACAAAATAGTACTGGTTGTCGTGGGAGTAGGAGTGTAGCACGATTAGAAAAATTCTATAGGAGCCTTAACAATATCATCCGATAAGGCGAATAAATGTAAAACTTCATAGTTTAGCTAGCTCCAGTAAATAATAGTGGATGAGTTGAATTAGTAATAAATTATATTATTTTCAATGTTGAAGGGTTAACAAAATTCTGAATTCAAGCTTTTGACGATTTACTTTACCACACGCAATTTCTCTTAACAATAAAGCCTAGATTCCAAGAATATCTTAAAATCGAACCACTTCGTTGGAATGCATATGATGAACAGGTACAAAATTTTTCTTATCCTTTGTACACCAACACAACTCTTGTTGCCATTTGTCTGCCATGCTATTCGGTGTAATGCTTGGGTAGTTCAAGGGGAATGAAAGAACAATAAATTGATACACAACTACAGTTGTTTCACCAAGAAGCATTTGTTAAACTCAATATTTTTAGGGAATAATGAAAATCCCTAAGTTGTCTACATATTACTAATAATCGTATTTTTTTCTGTTCTTTTGCTTTCTCTGCATTTACACACAGAAATCGCAACTAAGTGCTGCATCAGTTGATATACTTGCTTTTCTATACCAAAAAGTAACTTTACGAATTTGCATGCCTCCGGCTGTCCGGCAGAAGACCGTAGACATGGTAGGTAATCAAAATTTGTCCCATACACAATATTTCGCTTACTTTGAGAATAAAGAAAAGTTTGATATTGTATTTTTAGAGATAATACAAGCCATCTGAGGGGCTAAATTCTGAACCTGAAGCTGCCACATAGAACTGTACTGTTCACTGAAAGTACTTGTTGACAGGTCTACAAACAATTAAATAGAGAAATGTGATGATCTTGTTATGTAAATAAAAAAAAAATTTAACACACAAAGACTATCAATAATTTACATGTTCACACTCTAATTGCTTCTTAATAATAATACACCCATAATTGTGCCACAAGGATTGGTCTTGAACAATCAGCCAACGTAATCTCAAAACATTGCTACTGCTGCATGCTTTCTGAGCAGTCAACAGGGCCATGCAACTACAAGTCGAAATTGTGATTTTCCCGCTTCCTTGGCATCTTTTCTTATTTGCCGCGTTTATATTGGCAAATATTGCCAAAAATATTATATGCTACACTTCCGCAAATCCTCTTAATTAAATTCACTGCCTTCTCCTGGAAAAAAAGTTTGATTACATCATATGATCCCAGTGTGCGCATCTCACACAGGTTTCTCTGCATCATTACGTACTCTTCGGGTCGTTCTTTAATTGCCCTCCCTAGTAAACTCCAAGGATGTTGCTTCCCGCGTAGTATAACCCCTGCTGCTTGGTCTGAGTGCTCTGCATGGAAAACGCCCCTCTGACAACAGCTGCACGGGAGAACCAATTGAAATCGAACGCTGTTCCTATGGGGTTTTCTGGGGGGACACTGAAATAGCCTGCTTCCCTGAAACATCTGGCCGCTGCTCAATCAACAGTTAATTAAGTGCAATTTGTTTTCCCTACAGCCACTGCTCTGGCTGCAGATGAAAAATCCATACTGTGCTGGGGTCTCTGTGCATATATGGATTCATACGTTTCTTCATGCTATTCTGTGTTTACTTCCTGCTCTGCGAGAGTTTCTTCGCAATATTGCCTGGACACTAATACCCCTCACTAATATCCCTCAATATTCTATTTTCTTCAGCACCTCGCGGATGAGCACCGGGAAGGCTTCCGTCTGCGGACGTTTTACTCAAAGGAGAAATCTGAGATACAGGCTATCTGACTAATTACCTTTTCCAGCGGCCTCCTCGTATCTCTAAGCAGAGATTATGAGGATCCGCGCCCCTTCCTCCTTCGTGACTCTCTGAGAGCAATGTATTGTGGCTTGCTGCTGGGTTTCTGTACGTACGCTGCTGACTGACTAGTTGCAACGAACTAGAGCAAGGTACTCCCACCATCGGTTGACCTGCCGCGATTCGCTCTCTTGCCTTTGCTACAACTGGTGATACCTAATAGATGTAGGGCCTCCAAAACGACAGCTACGCACTTTTCTTCTACGCAACTCTTCCATATTTCCTCTTCTGTATCTACACCTGTGTTCTCTCAGGTTCTGATACAGTAATTTAATATCTTTATTCTTCCTTCGAGAAACCTAATAATTACTTCGTTACCAAATTACATCAGCTTATGCTACCTGATTTCTGCTTCCCATTTACAAGCTAATGACATTAAATAGTCTTGAACAAAAAGGGGACTAATCTAGCTCCAATGCGACTTTGTCTGTGTGACATGTGAATCCCAATGATGGTGAACCTGGATACTTTCATGTCTTTCCAACGCTTCGTCTGAAGAAAATGATATACCATACGCACTCAAGTAGCTTGTTGAAAAATACTAACCCATTATTTCCATTTCAGGTTAGTTGAAAGAAGTTTCCTACTTCTGAAAGTTGAGAAGAAACAAAGAAACCTCACAAAGCTGCTTGGGTTTGTTTGCCAATCGTCTCGATACTTCCAGCTTTACTTCCTCCCGCCGCTCTTCTGCTCTCAAAAAAACACAATCCCCGAATTTGCTGCAATTCACTATGAATACTATTTTGGTTCATTATTTGGTATATCGGGTTATCTTTCAATTATTTTACTTTCATCAGTCATGAATTTGAAAATTGCAATACCCGATAAAATATATTTTACTGCATCATCCACTATTTTTTTATTCTTCAGCTTTTCTTTCTTTCTCATTTGTTCCCAATATATTTTTGGTTTCAGCTTCGGAAATCATATGATGCTAAGCAAGTTGTTTCTTTAGGTAAATATCCTAATCAGGGACTTTCTTTCCCTGAAAAACTATTACTGACAACAGTATTATTCGGTCATAGTCTTTACCGAAATTTTATGCATCCCTTCCTATACAATCCCAGAAACAATTATATTCATTCACAAATAATTTCTCTCTAAACAACATCGATAAAAGCAATACGGAAATCATATGATGACATGCTAATAGATTATTGATTTTCCAGATTTACTGGGTTGAAATGAATGCTATGTGGTATCTGTGCCCAATTCTATTTTTGATCAATTATCCCTAGAAAAACTCACAGCTTTATTATATCACTTTCAGGAGACATCAATAATTGGTTAGTATAGTCCTGATAAGAAAAGCTCGTGATGTTGAGATTCTCGGAACATGGAAGACAGAGGTAAAAAATGACTTTTTTGGTATCATTTTGGCATGCCTTATTTTGCCCCCCCCCCCCCCTAATACTCCAACTGAATACTTGAAAGATATTTTCTGGAAATACAAACAGAAAACATATATAAGAGCTCGAATTCCAGCTTCCCATTACTGCCCTGTTCCTTTTAATATTTCAATACCTTTTCTGATTCTATTCATATCGTCTCACCCAACATATAAAATAAAACAAACGTCCCATTACCCCATCGCCTAGGCGCTAAAACAATATGGTTAGTTTTAAACCTATAATGTTATTGGGGCTAATAAAGCTTGTCCTCTCTGACACTAACTATCCTAATGCTTTCTATACGGATGTACCAAGTTACGTACATAACGGAGATATCGATGATACAGGTGGTCCTTATTGGGATATGTCCACTGGCCCCGACACTGTGAATGTGGAACTTAATGGTAATGTTAAAGTTTCTGCGTACTTTAGAGTCAAATCAAATGTCCCAAATGCTAAACTCGATTTTACCTACCATGGTGGTACCTTTTTTTCAGATTCTGGTGCCCTTGTGGACAATTCTGCATCCCCAGGTCCTTTAACACTTATAATGACTGGTGATTCTTTTGCGACCAATGGAGGCACTAGCGGTGCAAGATCTCAACCTGGCGCGCAAAGCACAGCATTTTATGACTTTAATACCTATACCTCTGATGATAACCAATTTTTTGATGTTAGATACGTAACATTTTCTGAACGCACAACTGTTGACGCTTACAAATTCATTGGCTACAACTCGAACATATATGTCGAAGGTCCATACAACCAGAATTCTTTCGCTAAGGATGACTGGTCACCCGGTGTCCAGAATAGTATAATATGGTTCAATGGTAAGATGGGTCGATCATCATCTATTAATGGTGTTTCTGTTCGTTATTTGGAACCAACGGATAAGAACAACGTTATAATTGTCAATGATGCTGTTCCAGGTACAAATACTCTTTATGCACTTTTCAATTTCGACAGTATTGATAATAGTTACTTCGCATTCCCATCCAAGATTGAATCCTTCAGCTATAAACCTGCAACCATCGTTATTGATAATGCCATAGGAAATTTATTTGTTTCGACTGCTAATAACGTATTTAATTTTAGGATCATGAATGCCAACTCCAACATTCCCCAATATTCTGCGGATAACTTCGTATTGGAGACTTTGAACGTGGACAGAAATGGTACAAATGCTGTCGTATATGGTATTAAATTTACCAATGATACTAACCCAATCTTTTCACAACCACCAGCCACTACCGTTACTGTGACGAAGGACACTACGACCGAGACCGACATCGTCTCGTACTTCCCTACTGTTGGCAGTGATGGCAAGACACACACGGGTACCACGAC
>JAJLUB010000100.1:0-46776 GCA_030564085.1 Nakaseomyces uthaithaninus
GGGCAGTGCCGCAGAAGGCAGCGCACGGAGCACCAGACAAACAGCCGCACCTCTGCGTCTACGGCCGCTGCTCAGCGCCCCCACAGTAACTGCCGTAGGGATGGCTGGGAGGGGAAAAGAAGGGACCAGATATCACAAACAACGAGTATGTGCATATGCACGGCCCCAGCATGTGATATGTCAGGGTAAATGTGCTTGTGAGTTCTTGCCCCTTTGGGCGCTCGTGCATGGGTATGTCTGTCCGTAGCTGGTAGCGTATGGGCAGTGGTGGTGTCGGCAATACGTACAGGCTGTGGTGCAGTGGCATGGCGCGCTGTGTTGTGGTGTTGTGGTGTACTGGTAGGCTAAGCGGGTGCGAGTCTCAGGGAGGGCGGGGTGAACGTGATGTGTATCTTGCTCTCCACCTCTACGTCCATGCTGGTATCGAACACGGCGGGTATGACTAGCGAGTTCGGGTTCCGCTCGGGCGTGCTGTCGCCCAGCACTGTATGCATGTATATGTCTTCTTCGTGCGGGTTCTCGGTTTCCACGAGGACGCAGGACTGCACGTCGTGGGGTGCGATCGGGTAGTTGAAGTTGTTGAGCAGTGTCTTGTACGCCTCGGACAGTATGGTCTTTCCGGCTGTGTCGGTCAGCGCAACCTGGAGGTGTCCGTTGGCCTCGGTCACTTCCAGCAGGATGTCCATGTCGCTCTTGAGTCTGCGGAGCCCCAGCAGTCTCAGCGGGGATTGCGGGGTGGCCTGCGTGGTGATGTTGTTCGAGAGCTCCTCCTTGACCACTTCGTCGTCGTACATTTGCAGTTCTGTTCGGAAGTGTGATGTAGCATCTTTCAGTTCCTGGAGCATGTTGCGCAGGTTGTTGTCGTGTGCGATCACTGCAGCTTCGAAATACTTGAGGATTTTCGGTATGTGCTTGTTGTTCCCGTTGCTGGGCTTGAAGAAGGTGCTCTTGTACTCACCGTTGATGCTTTCGTAAACTTTATCCGTCAACCACGGGATGAAATGCTCCTTGAAACACGACTCCTCCTGGTTGATTTCTTCCACAAAAAGAAGCACTTTCCTCAACATGTTTTGCACATTTGCGGTATCTAGTAGTTCTACATCGTCACACTCCTGTTGTTTCATTCTCAGACTCCTGGCCATGCCGTTTATCCTAGCAATTAACACCATAATGCGCTCGCAGACAGGGACGAACACCAAAATCAGTATCTGCTTGAAGTTGGAGTACATCTCGTTCCCTAATCGAGTCCATTTCTTGATATTTTTCTCATTAATCGTGTCTACGAACCATCTTTGTAACCCCTCATCCTCTTGTCCTATGAGGAACAGCTCCTCAAGCACAGTGATATCATCAACTCCTCGCACAGAATCTAAAAACTCATAATACGGTTCAATGAGAGCTTTCTCAGCCAGCGAGATGTGATCCTGGAGGAACCCCCAAAGTGCTCTCAGTTTGTTGATAGATTCAATAGTGTTCAGTCTATCCGGATTTAGTAACACTTGGGAGAGATCGACCTCCACGCGGGTGTTGTTCTCCAACCAAACAGCATAAGCCCCATCCCTTTCAAATAATCTCATAATGGTTACAGGTTTTGACTTGTCTCCAGCTGCTTCCAGATGGATAGGTTTGAGAAGATATTCGCCGTTGATCAGTACTTGCAGATCAGCGGCTTCTGCAACGTAGACTATGTGAACGTCAGCAACTTTCTTATTGGGGTCGTCCACGGACCTCCAGACTTTTGTCATGTTCCTGTAGGGCACTATGTCAATCTGATTCCCTTCAATTGTGAACTTGACAAGCTTTGGCATGTTCTTTGTCACGTCATCACAAGGTATACGCATGGAAGAACCCTCCTCAGCAGGAAACACTATTCTATCCCATAGACATTTGCTGACAGAAGGTTTGACTCCGCCTAGTCGCATAGGCAAAACCCGCAGCAATGAAACCAGCTTCCCTTCATTGAATACATTGTATACCCTAACACTGCCGTCCCGCAGAAACAGTGAAATGACCTTGCCGTCAATGGGATCCCAGAAATAATCGCACACTAGTCTGATATCCCTCACGTTAATCTTCACAATTGAACACGAGTCACTCACTCGGTTTACCACAATGGTCTTGTCATCAGGATTCATCCCATACAACCCATATTGAGGGTTGTACTTCAGGTAGCGGTTGTGCACATCGCCTTGATCCATCCCGCCAACACTATTGAAACCAGCAATGTAAAGAATATAGTGAAGACCTTGTTAAAAAGACAAATGACCTGTACAATTGACTACTCGAACTACCGTTAGCTCATCAAAACAGTTCTTTCTAAGGTTGCTTGGCGCCACGTTCAATAGGTTCTTTTCTTTTGCCTATAGATCATCGCTCTTCAAGGTCCAAAATTTTTTGGTGGTGAACAAGTTGCACTATTGCTGAAGATGAACTGATTTCAAGAGGTTTGTCTTGTGTTTTGCATGTGTTCCGATACAACAGATAATTAGGTATAACACAACTTCGACTACTGACAGTGGCTAGCAGTGATGTTTAGAAAGGAGCCACACATCAAGGCTCTGAGCAATTTGAAGAACTCCGACAGAAAGAAGTTGCAACAGAAGTGTCGGGTCCAAACAGGGGTAGAGGAATATTCATTCCCGTCTAGTACTATTAAACAAACTAATTTCAAAGGTATTACTACACTTGGTACTATTTATACTGACGAACAAAATGCGCCTATCTGGTTCAGGGAGAAACATGACGAGACTATGTACCCAACCGTGTTAACCTGCTGGGAAAACAGGCAGTTGCTTCCAATTGTATTGACTCACACTGTGGTTATTGAGGATCACATATACGGTGGTGCGAATCTGATGATATCCGGAACGTTGCCACCCTTTGATGATAAACTCAAGGTGGGAACTGTATGTGGTATTGCAAATAGATTCGATCCGGACGTTGTCATAGCTGTTGGTGTAGTCAAGATGGATCTACCATCTTTCTCAAGAGTTATTGGGGAAACTGGGGTTGCTGTCCAGGTTGTTCATCATTTCAATGATGAACTTTTGAAGCTGTTCAAAGTTCATACTGAACCACCAAAGACAGCCCTAGAGGTGAATATTGATACCAGCGATAGTGAAGAGGCGGAATCAGCTATCGATGAAAAAGATAGCAAAACAGACGATATTTCCACTAACGTGGAGGGCACTACAAAAGAACGAACTCCAGATGATATTGCTGTGGTTCTGGATTCTCTAAGCATCGAGGATATCGACTACTTCATAACTCGCGCTCTGTACTACACAATATCTCAAGACACTAGTTTGGAAACTCCAATCTCTGCTTCTAATTTTATCTCTAACCATATTAACCATAATCTTCCAAGGGGTACTAATCTAACAGAGGTGAATATCAAGAAAAGCTCTTGGAAGAAAACTGCCAAATTTTTAAAGCATTTCGAGAAAGAAGGGTTCTTGAAGTTGAAGGGTAAAGATGATGATTTAACTGTTGTCAGCGTAAACAAAACCAAAGACGAGCTGAAAAACTTCTTACCTTACCCAATCATTGGTAGTCATGGTGCAAGTGGTATTTCAGGCACGAAGGATAACTCTACTAAAAAATCTTGCGATCAAAGTCTTCCTGGGATTGAAATTGTGTCCTTATATAAACCTGTAAATTTGGGTAAGGAACTTATGATGCAAGTGAAAATGACGGTCAAGCCCTTGTACAATGAAATGGAAGTTAAGGAATGTGTCAATAAATACGTGGCCATGAAAGATATGGTTGATAGCAAGGATAAAAAAATGTTAGTTTTAGATGATCTACTGATGTCTATGGTGTACAAAAAGAAAGAAGACCAGGTATCAAAGGATAGAAAAGTCTCGAGGGCGATCATATTGGAACCAATACTAAAAAACAATTTTAACAAGAACTTCCATCTCTTCAGAAGATACCCAAATAACGAGCTCGTTCCACTGACAAAGACTCCATTGAAAGGTGATCCACCCAGAGTGAAGATCTTGACAGAGATGAAAATAGGCAGGAAAGTCGTCACAAAAGTCTCCAGCTTCGAGGTGTTCCAGATCGACCCAGAGGCCTTCGCAGCTGACATACGGAAAAAGTGTAGTGGATCAACGACCATTGGCGAATCATCTGTCAATGGAAAAAAATCTGCAGAAGTGCAAGTTCAAGGTCCTCATGGTCCCTTAATCATGGAGTATTTGAACTCATTGGGTATTCCCAACAAATGGATAGATTTCGAGAATAAATTGAAAAACAAAAAGAAACGCTGAATACAAAAATGTTCATACACCCCCCCCCCCTCTCCTACTCCATCTCTGGTCTTCATGGTGTGACATCATTTACACTATACAATATACACCGACACATTTAATTTTTGACACAGACGCAGAATGATTACCATTTAGTTTCAACGTCGAAATGAGTTAAACTCAACTTCACACTTCGAATTATTTTTATAATTATTTTTTTTTTAGGAATTCGAAAACAGCATGAAATGCCACGACCTTGGCAATTTTGAACAAAGACAGAAAACAAAATCATTTAATTTATAGACTATACAATTATATTAAAGGAAGGGCTTCCTCACCAACAGTCCCCAATACACTACTTTTAGTTCTGCCGTCACAGTTAAGTTGGGCTGGCAATACCATCATATTCTGTTGTTACCCGGAAAACGAATATATCTTGCAGCTATTGCGATTCAAAGCTTTGGAATCATTGAGCAAAATGCCTGTAATGCTCGCGAAGATTCTATACAGGCCGGCTGATTGCTCCTTAAACAAGTCTTGATTGCGTGAATTTGTGAAGATTGCTCCACTAGACGGTTCTGGATAAACAGATTTTCATCGGCTAACGTTTTCTTCTGTCGTGCAACCGTGCAAATTTAGTTGAATAAGTTCAATTGCCAACTGTGTTCAGAACGAGCTAGTCCGCCTCACGAATACCATTAATTAGAAACACAAATCCAAACTTGGAAAGTCAATTTGGAAATGGCACTGCCCGTGTTTAGGACTATCCTAGAGTCGCGGTTGAGAGGCGCTACCTCTCTGAGGCTGTGTTTGAATGGCAAGAGGTTTGCGTCGACTGAAGCAATCCCAACTCCACAAGCTACGACTCCGACTCTGACAAAAGAACAAGCTAAGAAAAGAGATATCAAGCGACTTGCATTGAAAAAGCTCGAGGCGCGGAAGCCAGCATCATCCCATAGGCTATATATGCCAGTTCCCCTTGCCTTGAGATACCTGAGGGCTTCTGAGGTTGGCAGGCCTCCCCAACATCAAACTATAACAGTTACCACATTAGTTGTTGCCGATAAAGGTAATGCTGCATTGGCCGGAAACATTATGTACCCACATCCGTTAAAGCAGGTAAAAATTGCTGTGTTTAGCAATAATAATGAACTGCTCGAGAAATTGAAAGAGAAATACAGCGGGCAAATTGTTTTGGCTGGGGGAGATGGATTAATCGCTGATATTAAAAGCGGGAAAACTAAAGTAGACAACGTTGGTAAAGTGTTTGCCACTCCAGAGATTTTCCCCACCATAGCGAGTCAACTAGGGAGAGTGCTAGGGCCTCGTGGACTAATGCCAAATTTAAAAAAGCAACACCAGAATACAGTCAGTGATGATCTCGATAATATGATAGAGCAAAATCTGAGTCTAGTTTCTTTCAGACAAAGAGGTAATAGCTTGTCTGTGAGCGTTGGACGCTGCAATTACAGCGATAAACAGATCATGGAGAACTTAATTGCCGTAAGAGACGCATTTAAGCAGAGTGTCGCATCGCAGGTTGCAAAGAAACCCAGTATATTGGGGAAAACATCTTTATCCACTACACTGGGTCCTGGCATTGTAATCGATTTTGCTTAGTTCAAAATTCACTTTGTGAACAACTAAGCTATTTAATCGTGACTAGTATATAAATATATATCGTGTAAATAAAGTCACTTATAAAAACACATGTAGGAAATATTGAAACTCATTAATCTTTATTCGCATCCACTTCACCGTGCTTTCCTAATCCAATAGTTCTTTCCATTTGTTTGTTTAAATACATATTGATATACGTACTGCTAGCATGCTGCGCTAGTTTCTTATTACTATTTACAGTGCGCCCATGTATTGTTCGCAAAATTGGCCATAAAATAATGCCAACAGTTTTGATACTGGGGATATGCAAAGGACATTTCTATCCTCAAAAAAGACAGAAGAATCTTAGTGAGTAAGGTACCATCTTCCCTTCTCTTTCCTTCTCTTGATAATTTCAGCTGTGCGCTTGTTCATCATTCTTGCTAGAAAGCCAAATTTCCTTTTCCTCTTCAAAGTACTGGGTTGATACGTATTACCTCTGGATTTCCATCTCCTTTGAAAAGGATTTATTATGAAAGATGGTAGCATTTGACCAAATGTGCTTCCCAAAGGGGAGGACCCTAAGCTAATTCCACCAGTTCTGGCTTGCTCCAAAGAACCACGCATAGCTGGCGTCCTCAAGACACCAAATGGAGAAGAAATCATCGAGAAAGTGCGCTTCTGTGCTATCTGTCTCATCAACATTTTGTTCTTGATATTTTATCCAAAAATCTGGCCTTTATTAACTAGCGTCGTTTTTCACCCAATGTACTTGTTCAATCTCCCAAATTTATGCTATTCCTTGTCAATTCGATCGGTGTATGCTGCGAGTCTGATCTCGTTTCAAGTCAACTCTAATAAATTGAGTTTGGCACTCACATACACACAGAGAGAGAGGGACTCTTCATAGTCAGAGTTAGGCTCATTGAACATTCTGAAAACGTTAAATCATAATCGTTAACAATGATATAAATAATACAGATTATAGTAGTAATATTACAGTATATCCCATGTCAGGTTATTGTTACAGTTGATTGTAAGTACAGTATAGGCTCTAACCCTACTTTGTATTTTCAAGAAAAAATCTATCAGGAATATTTGGCTATACTGTTTTTATCTCAAGAAATGACAAAAGAGTGGACAGGACGTTATTTTCAGTTCTTGGGTTTCGTTGACCTTCTCGGCCTCCTCTTGGCAATGGAATCATTCTGTTGTTGATCTTGAGTAGATTGATTCTCGCTTTCCTTTGTATTGGTTGTGGCCGGTAAGTTTGAGGAAGTACTAGGTCTTCTTCTTTTCTTAGTTGTGTTGTTTTTTTCTGATATTTTTTCTGATTCAGCCAAAGGCTCATCTTCTTCATCTTCTAGTAATGAGAATTCACTGGATTTTTTACTTCTGTTTCCACCCAAGTATCCTATTCTTGCCATGATCTTTTCATAATCTGAGACATCCTCCATGTAAACACATCCACCAGTCTTGGGAAATGCTTTTATATTTTCAGCAAAGGATTGCTCTATAAATTTTATTTTCTTCTTTCTTATGTCCTTTTCATATTGTCCACTCAGCTCAGTCAATAGGATATTACTCTGCTTACCTAATTGCTTCTCAATTATCCTGTTGGCATCATAAACACCATGCTTCAAGCACATCAGCCAATCATCAACACATTCGCTTTTGGCTCTATACAGGTGAGTCTTGAATCTTTTAATACCTTGAGCATGAAATTTTGTGTAGTTTGCGAACCCGATCCCTAATTTAAGTCCATATTTTTCTGCCAAACTACCAAATATTTCTTGCATATCTTCTCTGTCTATTGTTGATGACTCCACAAATATCGGTGGTTCATTTAATACAGTCATGAAAAACATGGCAATATTTTGTATAAGTGTTTTGTATTTCATATTTTTGAGTGGAAAACACCAAACATACCTAGTTCTAAAATCCCTGCAGTAAAACACATGTGAAAACTTGCCTTCAATCTTGGTTATCTTATTACTGTCCTCTGTGACACCGGTCTCTGTTTCCTCCTCAAATGGCGCAAATACCTCAATATGTATTCTTTCCAATGGCAGTAAGTCTTCATTAATATTACGATGCCTTACTTTTTCCAAGGGCTTCACAACTTTATCAGGATTACATTTGTTACAATAGAGTAGAGCTCGATGTACGTAATCTCTTGTGCAATTAGCGTAAACTTCTCTAAAACATTGGAATAGAACTGCTGTTTTCAAATGATTATTTGTGAGATGTGCAAGCATGACAGCATTGTAGAGCTTGTCTGGTTCCATAACAATGTTGTTGTCAACCTTGTTATCTCTTATTCTACCGTCGGAATCTTTGTAAAATCTTTTGATTAAATTCGAGTACTTTGTTTCAGCTGCATTTGGCGGCCATATATTCATAGCTTTCATTACTGTTTCCATTGTTAATTTTCCATTCATCAAGAGAGTGTATGTCTCCTGAGTCAGCTTACCAGCAAGCCCCTCAGCAAATCTACGCATATCTCTATCACCCCGTTCTAGAAACTCGACATCAAGTGTACTGTTTTCACCAGTAAGATAGTCCAGATAGCTCTCATTGAAATCTGGCATGACGAATTTGTTATATAGTTCAATCTCATTCTGCGACATGTTTGTGATACCAGCAGGTCGCCGCTTAGTAGCGTGGAAAGTTTCTAAGTCATACTTGTTCCTCTCAACAGCCAATGCATTGCTGTTCTGCTTTCTAATGGAGTCAATCTCTTGACTCATGCTAACCTTCATAGTGGAAAAGTGAATTTCTTGTGACCGAGTTGTGTAAACTACCTTTTTCTACTTTTTTTTTTTTTTCAATTTCAAATTTTGTTTGTAGTCGTTTGATCACTGATCCACAAGACTACCCATTAACGTCAGTTCTTAGTTATTAAACAGAGTTGTGCCAATGGATGCGTTGATTCAAAGTTTTGCAACTGATTTACAGATGCAATCAAAACCAGGGGTTCAATTAAGTGGGATGGCCTGAATTGATCACCACGGGTCGACAATAAGTAACGGTTCACTACAGCAATACCCTCCTCGCTCCTCCGTTTAATGAACAGCAGAAAGACGGTGCCATCTCATCGCATTTAGGTTTTTCCATCAGTCCAGTAACTTCTCTTGTTTTGTTATTCTCATTCCTGTGAAATTTTTCATCAAAACCGGCTTTTGTTGTGCGGCCCTTTCTGAGTATTACCGAATGGATTATATAGAGCTGCGCATACATGAACGTTCAATACACAATGTAGCCTACATTCAATCTATATATCTTGCTCGAATAAATAAAACATAACACGAAGGTAAGTTAGCTTCATTGCGCTGTACGTATCACAGGTTGAATTCTTTGATGAATTCTGTGACCATGCTGTAGTAGTAGTCTTGCGCGTCAAGCTCAGGTAGCCAGTGCATTCCGCCTTTTATCAAGCCAGAGTTCTTGGACCAGCAGCTGGGATCACTACATCTCTCCCAGGACTTGAGCAGAGCAAACTTGTCGATGTGTTTGGGAACGAACTGGTCATTCTCGGGATAAGCCACGAGAAATGGGACTTTTATCATACCGAGCGTCGTTTTCCATTTTTCCTCTCCCAAATCACTCGAGAAATAGTCATCATCTCCTCCCTTTGTCATCAAAGAGCACCATCTCTGGGCAGTGACAGGGGTGCCGCCCATCAGTGTTGCATACTCGGAAGATAGTAACGTACTGCCTTTGCCTTGCTCGACTAATGACAATGGGAGTTCGTTCAAACGAGCGAGCTCAGTAGCACCGACTTCGTCAGCGAAACCTTCTCTGTCCGAACAAGAACCTTGCAACACTCCTGCATCAATGCCTGCAGATTGCTTTTTTAATATGTAATGTATTACATCCTGGGCCCCGGTGGAGTGGCCCATCAGAATAATTCTGTCACGTTGGCCTCCCTCGTCCGACTTTAGATAGCGGACCAGCTGCTCTATCTCATCGACATCGTTATCCAGAGTTGTGGTGCCATACCCCTTGAAACTACTGGTCAATTGGACCTGTATCAGGCCGTAGTCTACTTTGTTCAGAACAGGAGACATTCTGTCCACAAATGGAATTGTCAACAGACCATCAGTCATTCCACCGATCATAAGGACCACCTTCTTGTAAGCCGTTGGAGCAAACTCAAAGGCAACAAGTTTGGGAGCATACCGATGTAGAGCACCATTAAATACAGTCATTATCAATAAGAGTCTGGCTCTTGCGAGGTTGTTGTACTATGTTTAAGGCTTGAATTAATCTCAATCATCAAAAATTAGATATTTTCGATTCCTTATATAACTTCGCAGAGCGAGCTTACTAATCAAGTGAGGACTGAGCATGCATGTTGACTGATGTCCGTTCAAAATAGTTCTTTCTCTGAAATGATTTGAACAGTACAATGCAAAGGATTTGCTGGGTTTCAGTGGGATAAAAAAACTTAGCAGGTATCAGTTGCATTAATACAGCATTAGCGCTTCTTTGAATTGCTAGTATCGGCAACAACAAGAATTTTTCTTCAAGAAACCACATCTATGCACAACGCTTCCAAATGCATTGAACATTTACAATGTGTGTTATGTAATCTTTCCTAATATTACTGTACTGCATGTATAAAAGTCCATTCCATGAGTATATCAGTCTTTATTGCATGATCATGCAACCTTTTGCATGTAATATGATTTATTCTTTCTTTTTTTATTCGAGAAAAGATGTACGTCATAATGATTTACGGTTTTGTTTGCCTTTAAAGGTCGTGAATGATAAACGCTTGGCTGTTACTCTGCACAAGGGGAAATGTCTGGCTGTTGCATTTGAAGAAGCCTGTGTTCATTGGTATAAGTTACGAGTGATCTGCTTTGCAATAAGCATTTGGGGGCACACTTAAGAGCTATTGTCGGTTGCAAGATCATTATTGATGTCTTTTTATGTTGGAGTCGATGTGGGTTCAGGGTCTGCCCGTGCCTGTATTGTAGATGAAAAGGGTATGATTATTACCATATGTGAGGCACCTATTGATAAGGAAGAGCTGAAGTCGGGATATGTTACACAGTCATCTAATCAAATATGGGATGCTGTATGTCTGTGTGTTCGTACTGTTGTTCAGAAATCAGGAGCAGCCAGTGATCAAATTTTGGGGATAGGTTTTGACGCAACATGTTCTTTAGTGGTGCTGGATAAGGATTCTTTTGAGCCGGTAGCCGTGGGTCCTGATTTTGAAAAGAAGTCTCAGAATATAATAATGTGGATGGACCATCGGGCGGTGAAAGAAACAGCTGATATCAATAAGACTGACGACAAATGCTTGAAATATGTTGGTGGACAAATGTCTATCGAAATGGAAATGCCAAAAATCAAATGGTTGAAGAATAATATGTGTGATGCACGTTTCAAAAACTGCATATTTCTAGATCTTCCAGACTATTTGACTTGGAAAGCTACGGGTCTGCAATTCAGATCATATTGCTCAGCTGTATGCAAGCAAGGCTTCTTACCACGCGGTGTTGAGAACTCCAAGCACGGGTGGTCTCGGACATTTCTCGACAAGATAGGTCTGGAAGAACTTTCAAAAAATCGATTTGAGAAACTCGGAGGACCTGACGATGATCAAACTAATTTTCTCTCTGCTGGTCAATGTGTAGGAGTCGTTACTGAAGAATTCAGTAACGCCACTCTTATTGGAAAACATTGTGCTGTAGGATCCGGGATAATTGATGCATATGCGGGTTGGATTGGTACTGTAGGAGCAACAACAAAATGTGACAATACTAAAACAAAAGGGAAGAATATTAATGAAAGTATCAGTAGATTGGCAGCTGTTGCAGGAACATCTACTTGTCACATAACTATGTCGAAGGACCCGATTTTTGTAAATGGGGTGTGGGGACCATATCGTGATGTAATTGCTCCGCATTATTGGTGTGCCGAAGGTGGACAGAGTTTCACAGGAGCACTTTTGGAACACATTTTGGATATTCACCCATCCGCAAATTTGTTAAAAAAGTTATGCACTCAAAAAGAAATGAATAAATTCAATTTCTTGAATTCCCATATTGATAGTATGATGCTCGAAAAGAAATTTACTACACCATTGATGTTAACCAAAGATTTCTTCCTTTATGGAGATTATCATGGTAATCGTTCCCCGATTGCCGATCCAAATATGCGGGCGGCAATAATAGGGCAATCTATGGATACATCATTGGATGATCTAGCAATCACATACCTTGGAGCCTGTGAATTTATTGCTCAACAAACAAACCATATAGTTCAGACAATGATAGCTGCTGGTCACAAAATATCATCTATTTATATGTCTGGCGGTCAATGTAGAAATGAGCTGTTGATGATGTTGTTAGCTAATGCTACAGGTTTACCAGTTATAATTCCTAAATATATTGATTCAGCTGTGGTATTTGGTTCGGCAATTTTAGGTGCTATGGCAAATGCATCTCGCCAATTTAATCCAGATACAGGAAATGAACACATAGCTGATACATTATGGGCAACCATGGTAAAGATGACACCTGAGGGCACAGCTTTGCAGCCATTTGATGAAAATAACATTACACGAAAATTACTCAATGTCAAATATAAAATATTCATTGATATGGCAAATAGGCAACGAGAATACCGTAACATGGTCGATTTTGCTCTAAACTTAAATAATGCTTGATTAAATACATTATGTATGTACTGTATGCTGTTTGAGAAATTTATGATTATATACATATGCACAAAATTTCTGCCTAAAGATTCCTCCGGGATTGGATTCTTCATTTCATTTATATTTGAACATTATTATGTTCTAAGAATTTTTGCTTCAATTTATTAAACAGTAAATCTTTTTTGTTAAAGGTTTCGACATCACCATAGAAATTTTCTAGGTCTTGGAGACACCATCCTAATTGTCTCCATTGTTTCTGTTCTGACCATTTACGAGCGGCAATAAGCTTGAAAAGTGCAGCTTTTCTGAATCTCGTAAGTCCCTTGGATATTATATCGTCCCTTGTAAACACATTATCAGCGGACACTGTCTGTCTTCTTTGTGTTGCACCAGGATTAGTAACTTTATGCTTGATACGTGGGTCAACCCGCATTCCATAACAATCACTTAATCTCTCCCAAATCATGATCTCAGATATTGGCCCCAATTGGCATTCATCCAAAATAGTCTCTAGGTATGAAATTGCATATGGAGTAGATGTCCAAGTATCACTTAACGATAAAAATAGTTCAGACGATAAAAACAAACATCTTGTTTCATAGCTTCGAACAGGTGCGGAGGTGTCTTCATTACTGTTTCTTCTTTGATGTCTTTTTGCTTCATAGGCACATTGATCATATGCATCCAAAGCTCGTTCAAGAGCAGGAATGATATCATTTTTTATCATTTTCACCGTTACAATGCTCTGTGCACCCATTAAAAGTGAAACAGCACACCATTCTGAGCATGATGCCAAATATTTTGGGAATTTTTCGAAGTCATGGCATAAGGAGTCGTAGGTTTGAAAAGCGGTTTTGAAATCGGAAACCATCATAGACCAATCTGCCAACTTTCTCATCAAGAGCTCTGGCGATGAAGAGGAAAAATATTCATTTCCGAATTTATCTGTGGTTAGCATATTTTTTTGCTGATGATCTGTTGTTGACTTATTAATTAGCTTTTTAAAAAACTTTGTGCCGTGAAAGAGGGATTTTCGTGGTTGGGATATAGTTTCTTCCCAAAATGCCATTTTTCTTCTCATGAACGGCTTCATGATATCGAATACGATCGCATCTATCTGGTCATATAGACAGTTGATCAATGTTAATGACAATGAATTGCTGACGGGGTTTTGTAAAAAATATATTATCTCCTCTATTGAAGACATCACTGGTTGGTGCAGTGAGATTTGAATATCGTTGTCATAGTCATGACTCCACAGGGGAAGTATTATACTTTCAACGAACAGTTGTTTCTTCAATCTGTTTGCAAGTGCCCGGCAATCATCAAGCTGCTCGGGAACTGCATCGTTATAACATAATAGAAATACAGGTAGAATATCGTTGACACTAATGAAAGAAGGAAAATTATCCAGGTTGTTATTCATATTCTTGAAATTCTGTAAGGATTGGTTCGCTTCCTCGTATGTTTCACCTTTACTGATGTCGATCGCAATTAAGGAAATAATTGGATGGTTAAATGATTCAAATGGCGATAGAATAGTCGTTGAAGATATGGCCAAAGAGAAAAAGCTATGGTAAATCGATTCATTTAATAATTTGTGCGGGAGAGTTTCGGAGCATTTTTCGTCCACTACTTTCATGTATTCCTTCAAGTACATCTCTAAGGAATGATGATCAAATAGCATGTCATTTGTGTCTCGAGTGCTAACAAGATCTGCGAGTGGTCTCGTGAAACGCACATATTGTGATTGTGTAGCATCCCGCTGATATAAGCTGTTGGAGTTGCTTCTTTTTCTAGCACGTCTGTTAGAACCTGGGACTGTTAGATTATTCCCGGTGGTTAGAGCCTCTTTATTTGGAGAGCCCACACGATCTGATGGGACAGGCACACTCCCACTTATGCTGGTGTGGTCTGTGCTTGCTGAGGCATCGTCACTCATAACGTTTACTTTTTCAACATCTACAGTGTTGCTGGCACCCTTCCATTCGTTGGCTTGATCTCTATCAGACACGCAACCTCCGAAGAATCTGAACAACATATAGAGCGAGTCGATGTTGTATGTTTCTGATATGTGTTGGTCCAGCTCAGGTGTGGATGTGACTGTCATTACGGGGGCGATTGCGTTGGACACTATCCGTTTAGCAATATCAGACGGCACGCTTTCATTCACATCATCGAGATGGTAAATAAGGTTCATATAATGCTCGTACGAGAATCTCATTGTAGGTATATTTTATTCAATTGACTGACGTTTTTTTTTGTTTTATTCGAATCGTTAATGTGGCAAGGCAAAAGATCAACTATATGTGCCTCCCGTTTTTCTGCTTTCTGTATTAATAAGTGATTTTTGTTTGTTTTGTTCAACAACACTTTATCGAAAATCGACAATGAAGAGGTGGAGTTATTTGAGGCTGCAATGAGATTGTGCTGTTCTTTGTAGAGTAAATCGAACTGTGTCTTTGCAAAACCGAAGTATCTATTGTGATGGAATCTCCACCTTCTATAAAGCCTCAGCGAAGAATCCTTTTCACCCTAAGTGATTTCTGGAAGCTTGCGTACAGTCGAAAAATGAATGCAAACTCCTCGAGCACTACAACCTCTATGGAGCTGTTTCCTTTCAGTTAGCCAGTACAGGTGAGGCGTGATGCACCTCACAGATTAAGACTTTACGGGAATACCTGTCGTCGACTGTGTGCAAAAGATCAGGCGGCAGAACTCAACACCAGGTACCTCAAAGCCCGCAACATACCCGTATGAATAGAAGCAGAACCATAGCCCATCAGTAAACCTTCATCCGCAGGGTCTGCACAGAGAGCATCGCCATTTGTTTACGATGCGTTCAAAATGGTCACGTTGCACTCTACGTAGTGCATGCCCTACCCTCTACCCATTTTTTTTACTGTTACTGACCGCTATTTTTGCATTGCATGATAGCCCAACGGGTTCTATGTAGGAAAATTCCGCCCGTTCGAAGTCCCAAAGCTACTTTTTTTATGTCCTTTGCTCGTCTGCTCTGGGCTCTGGGCTCTGGGCTCTGGGCTCTGGGCTCTGGGCTCTGGGCTCTGGGCTCTGGGCTCTGGGCTCTGGGCTCTGGGCTCTGGGCTCCCACTAGCAAGGGCATCCCCCCCCCCACTGCACGGGTCACCGCAGCCACGTGGAGAGAATTCGCGCTCGCGGCGAGACCCATCGCCACCGTGCCGACGGCAGCCCGAGTGCCCCGAGTGCTAACCCTCCCACCAGCCCAGCGCAGAGGGCCATGGGCCTGGGCTCTGTTTGGAGGAAGGCGAGGGCATCTCTCGTGCGAGGACGCGTGGCGAAGCAGGAGGACCCGGCTACGCAGTATTGCTGCGTAGCCGGGTCCTTCCCTTCTATGCCCACCCAAACTGCAAATAAACAATGCGGAAGCTTTGGGATAAAGATAACTCGAATGAACTTGGTAGTTCTTGTGCCTGGCAGTGCGTTAGACCCTGCGGTGAATAGAGCTTCCTTTTGGCTACTGTTCGATATAGTTGTCTACAACGTGCTGGTTTTGTTTTCTTTTTGAAACCTGTTTTGCGATTCTTTGAAAAGTGGGTATTGGAAAAGGGAAAGTGACTTGCTTTCAGAGGGACGGTTGCATCTATAATATTCTAGAAAAGAAGGTGTTAACAAATGAAGTTAGCTGTAGCGCTGCTGGTCTCCGGTGTATGTGCGTTCTACCTGCCTGGGACGGCTCCCAAGACATATAAGGCTGGTGACAGCATTCCTTTGCTGGTGAACCATCTGACGCCTTCGACGCAGTTCCAGCATGTCGACGACGACGGGAATGAGATGAAGGGGGACAAGGAGCGGATGCTGTACCCTTACGACTACTACAATGAGAAACTGCATTTCTGCAGACCTGAGAAGATTGAGAAGCAGCCGGAGTCGCTCGGATCAGTGGTCTTCGGGGAGAGGATATACAACTCTCCGTTCAACATCAAGATGCTGGAAGACCAACAGTGTGTCCAGCTGTGTGGCTCGACGATTCCGGGGAAGGACGCGAAGTTCATCAACAAGCTGATCAAGAACGGTTTCCTGCAGAACTGGCTGGTGGACGACCTTCCCGCGGCCAGAGTGTTGCACGACAGCAGGACCAAATCGTACTTCTATGGGCCTGGCTTTGAACTAGGTTTTGTTGATGTTCAGCAGGTTGTTGGTGATAAAGTAAAGCAAGCAGTCACTGAGGAGCTTGAGACTACTGAAACTAACAAAAGAGGTGTATCCGGTCAGTCGGCCTTGCAGGCCCGGGAAGCAAAGAACGTAGTAAATCTGAATAACGTCAATTTGCAAGCCCGTGAAGCAAAAAACATGGTGAATTTAGATAGCGTCAACTTGCAAGGCCGTGAAGCAAAGAATATGGTGAATTTACAAGATCTACAGATTCGTGATGCAAAAAATCTAGCAAACAACATGGTGAAGTCGGTGGAAGTTCCATATTTTGCTAACCATTTTGATATTGAGATTGAATACCACGATCGTGGTAACGGTGATTACAGAGTTGTAGGTGTTATTGTAAACTCTGCATCTCTTGATAACTATGTCTCAAGATCATGTGAAAGTAAATCGAAGCCATTGCATTTGGATGAGAATGCAGACAACAAAGTTTTGTTTACTTATTCTGTCAAGTTCACAGCCTCCGAAACTCCATGGGCTACAAGATGGGATAAGTACCTGCATATTTACGATCCAAAAATCCAATGGTTCTCTTTAATCAACTTCTCTGTGATTGTTCTATTATTGAGTTCTGTTGCAATTCATTCTTTATTACGTGCCTTGAGAAGTGATATCTCTCGTTATAATGAGTTTAACTTGGGGGACGAATTCGAAGAGGATTCAGGCTGGAAGCTAATCCATGGTGACGTCTTCCGTACTCCTAAGAATAGTCTCCTTTTGTCTGTTTTGGTTGGTTCCGGTATACAACTGTTTTTGATGATTTTACTTTCAATTATTCTTTCGGCATTAGGAATTCTTTCCCCAAGTTCAAGAGGATCTCTACCAACTGCCATGTTTATGTTTTATGCAATTTTCGGATTTGTGGGCTCTTACACTTCAATGGGTATCTATAAGTTTTTCAAAGCGCCATATTGGAAGGTGAACATGCTGCTAACTCCAATTTTGGTACCAGGCATCATCTTCTCTACCGTTATCGCCCTAAATCTGTTCTTATACTCTGTTGGATCCTCAGATGTAATTCCTTTGGCAACGTTGTTCTTCATGTTATTCCTATGGGCAATTTTTTCACTGCCATTAGCTTTTGCTGGTGCATTGATTGCATTCAAGAAATGTAACTGGGATGAACATCCTACTAAAACTAATGAAATCGCCAGACAGATTCCATTCCAACCATGGTTCCTCAAGACTGTTCCAGCAACGCTGATTGGTGGTTTAATCTCATTTGGCTCGATTGCCGTGGAGGTATATTTCATTTACTCCAGTCTGTGGTTCAACAAGATCTTCTACATGTTTGGATTTTTACTCTTCTCAATCATTTTGTTCTCGTTCACCACAGGTTTGATCAACATTATTGTCACCTACTGTGCTTTGTGCACCCAAAACTGGACATGGCAGTGGAGAAGTTTCTTTATTGGTGGTTTGGGCTGTGCATTCTACATCTTTATCCACTCTATCTTGTTCACACAATTCAAGCTGGGTGGATTCGTGACAATTGTGCTATACGTCGGCTACTCCTTCCTCATTTCATTCCTGACATGTGTAGTCGCTGGTTCTATTGGATTCATGTGCAGTATGTTCTTCGTCAGGAAGATCTTTAGATCCATAAAGGTTGACTAATTAGCGACCCGCACAAGAGTCTGGAACTGGTGATGAGCCAAGTTCCTCATTATAAGTATACACCTACACTATATTTATCCCCATAACTTCATACCATTATAAAAATATTATATGCATTAGCATGAACACATATAAACTCCAACATTCACTTTCCTTTTTGACGTAACACACATACGAACAGCACAGAGCGCCAGTACTTTGTGCTAAAGTGTTATAATATGCTAATAAAAAAAGAAAAGTGTCAAAGTAATCCCTATATAAAAACAAATCACAGTGAAACATCACAATAATTCTTGTTCCTCGTGGCCCAATGGTCACGGCGTCTGGCTACGAACCAGAAGATTCCAGGTTCGAGTCCTGGCGGGGAAGAATATTTTTTTTTACCAACAGCCCAGGCCCTTCCCACACCGCATTCTCACAGAGAGAGAGCTCACACCAGATGGATTTTCACGTTTTCAATGCTTTTTTTTTGGGAGTTTGTACGGCTGTTTCTCTACTGGGACAGGTTTTCTACTAAAAGCAGTCTGGGCAAGGCAGGCCCAACATTACTATTAATTCCGAGTCTTAGAGGGGGCCACTGGACACAACCGTCTATATTCTTTCTGAAGGATATTCATTATTACAGGAGTGCTACAAAGTAGATCTGTTGTTAGTGTACATTTCGTTTGCCGTTTTGTTGCAACCAACTCCGGGGAAATTTTATCCAGTTTTGCGGGTTCCTTATCCTTGCAATTCAATTGATACAATCGGGAAATATAATATCTGTTAGGTTTTTTATTCAAGGCTTTGGGATAAAAGACTTATTCGTCCTATAAATTTACTTCGGGTTCAATACGGATTATTATTTTTTAAAAGGTGGTTTTTTATCACTTCAATTTTTTGACTCTTTTCCTGCTTTACTTCACCTACATCTGGGACAGATAACTGGAGCCGGTTGAGGAAGAGTACAGTTCATTTGTGGAAGTCAAGGAATTCATACTATTCTTGGTTAGGTTCGGTGCACTGATTGTTACTCGGTTCCGCAGCCATGCATTCTCATAGGATTGATACGTTTTACATCAACGATAATGTACGTGTAGAAGTTATACATGAATCGAACCCTTTTTTTGCCGGTGAACCAATATCAGTGATAGTCAGGATTAGGCATCTGGGTTCGTTGAGAGAAAGAGATATCGCTGAGAAAGCACTACAAGAGATCAACAACAAGATTAATGCTGTACGACAAAGCAATTCTGCGAATACTGACACGAATGGAGAGTCCAAATGGTCCCTTAAGTCTATGTTCTCGAAAAGGACTGATGGTGGGACTGAAAATGCAACAGAAGCCAACTTGAATATGGAAGATAGACAGAAATTGTCTAAGCTTGAGCAGACCAGGGACAAGTTGGTTCAGGACGTAAAATTTAACTCTCAGGCCACTCTGCTCTCGAGTTACCTTCAAGTAAGTGGTAAATTCCAATTCGATAACTCGTTCATAGATAAATCGAGCTTTAAAGCTACAGAATCGAAGATTTTGGGTCTTAATTATGATGATCCTACTATGAATATGTTGAACGATTCATCAATTAGTAAGTATAACACTTATCTCAATTCAGACTACGAGAACATAATATCAGGTTTGAAATATGTAGCGAGAGATGATAACAAAGTTATAAATGATAGAATAATTGGAATGGGTGGTAGCAGCAGAGAGAATTCAAGTGCAGTTTACGAACAGTTTCCTGTTTTATTAGTACCCCAAAGTTTAATATTTACTGAAATTGCATTGAACCCAGGGGATGTTAAGACATATCTTTTTAAATCGGCTCCACTAGATAAACAACTATGCCCGTCCTACCTGGTCTCGGATATGGTTTCTGTTTTATATGACATCGAGTTCGGTATCACAAGTTTAATAGACGAAAATCTAGTCCCGTTGGTTAAAAAGCTGCCGATCACTATTGCTCCTTTTGTTACGGAAGGTGGGCTCCAGGCATCTGCTATATTGGACAGAGAAGCAAATATTCAGGCATCTGGATCGGTAAAGGAAATAAAAACAAGCTCAAGTCAACACCGGAAAGTATCAACGGTATCAAATATTTCGTTTGATAGAAGAAGTTCTTTGCATGAAAGACAAATGTCTGTTTCCTTTGACGGGAGAAGTTCAATTGTGTCTATGTTAAAGGAGGAAAACACTAGTATGGCTGCTAAAATGAAACAGAAGTTTATAAGTATTGTAAATGAAGACAAAAATGATTTCAAAAATATAGAAAAAGCTGTGGATTCTTTATTGGACCTACAATTTGGAAAAGAAGGGGAAGAAAAAGAATTCGAAGCACCTGAGATTGAATTAGAAGAGCAGGAAAAGAATGAAGATTTTGCAGTCAAAAGAAAGAGGAGTGATTCTGTAAGAGATCATCTAGCAGGTTTGCAAAACACACCAAATGCTCAGTATCATGCGGAGACATATGTAGTAGATGGTGTTACAATGATTCCTCAACTTGTCAATCTTCAAAAGAGTTATCAAATCAATCGCAATGGATCACCAATTGCAAAGGTTACGCTTTCAAAACCTTTCTATCTGACTTCTGATGATATCAATATTGTTGTAACGCTAGACAGAAATTCTGAAAGCCATTTACAAATAACTGGCCTGTCTGCTTCTTTGGAAAGTTTTGTACTGATTAATCCGAAATTTGCGGTAGATAGGAGTGGGAAAGCCATGAAGCCAAAAGGCAAAAGCATTGCAGAGGCACAAGCAATTAGTTTTGATCAGTTCACATCAATTCCTTTAAAACTTTGTCCATCAAAAACACCCTCAAATAACATAGCAGGACAGTTCAAGACAGATATCTTTCAACATAAATGGATGCTACTACTGAGATTTGTCTTAAAAAGCGATGCACATGAAAGTAATTTAGATCAATTTTATGAAGACAAAAAGGGTAAACTATTCCATGCGAAGGTGAATATGGAAGGGGAGGACTTTTCTTGCCACATTCCAATACCAGTTTTGACCTCATCTGAAGATTTTGGAGGTTGGTGAATCTTCTGAATATATTGTTTAATTATTCTTTTTTATGATTGTTTTTTTTTTTTTAATGTATATATATTGATGAGACTGGTAATCGGGTAGATATTCATAGGAAAATGTGAATATATACAATTTGCAGAATCACTCATGTAATAATTTAGCAGGGATTTTGGAGCATAGACTTTGAGAGAACAGTTAGATTCTGATTCTTGACTATATTATATCTTATTAGAAATTGAATTTTGAATACAAAAAAATCGAAAAATTGAAAATTAAAGAAAATACGGCGAGGTGACAAAAATTAGATGAAATAATGGCAATGCAAATGAAATTACACTCTGACGTTGAGAGCAATAAAGTGAATAAAATATACTCAAACACTGTATAAGAAACCGTTGTTTTTATATTTCAGGTTGATTTCTTTCTAGTAAGGAATTTATAAAATTTATGGGCAGTAAAGAGTTGATAGCTTTGTGTTGCGTTAACAATGGAAAATGTTATTGAAGAAGAAGCAACGAATCTGTTAGATGCTTTTAAACAAATTTCCAAAAACAATAGCAGTTTGTTGCTGAAACCAGTTGCAAAGGAGTGTTATAGAAAAGAAGATCTGCAATGGGACCGCTTAGAAAAGAAATGCAATTGTGTGGACGATAAAGATCTGGAAAATGTGAAGGAGTTAGTTTTAAAGAGATTGGTTGGGAAAATTTTACCAGATACAACGGATCAGGAAGTAGATGATGAATCAAATGGATGTCCAAAAGACTTGAGTGCCGAATTGGATTTATGCGCGGTGTTGCTGGACTTTTGCTTCTGGACACGATTTTTTATGGCAGATCCATCCAAGTGTTCAGTGATCTATTTTGAAATGTTTTCCTATGTTACTGAACTGCTCAGCTGGCCACATGACATAAGTAAATTCTGGGGATATACGAAAACAAGGATTCATCAGTTTAAATGTGGAAATAGTCTTGATGAAAATTATACAGGTATAAGCCAACTCATTAGCTATAAGCCACCGTTATTTGAAAAGTTAAGGAGATGGAATGAAATGCTTAATGACGTTGATACTCGAATGTATCTTAACTGTCCTCGTGTTGACGAGATGAAAAATAAATGGCTCTTGTTTATTTCTGAGTTACTTCCTCCGTGGGAAGAGTCTAATTTCAATAGATCATCAACTATTTCCAATAAGCAGAACTACGGAATTACTTTGCATGATTCAAGAAGAAAAAATTCTGGACAGAACAACACACAAGAAGAAATGTTCATGGAGGATTACCGTTACATGATCAAACAATTTGTTGAGTCACCATTTGACTATATATGTTCATCATATGAAGAAAAATTGGAGCTTGATACGGTTATCTCAGCAATAATTGATAGCCTCCTAGACCTGGAAGATGAATTTTATTCAGTGATAAAGAAGGAAAAGAAATCATTTAATTCCATCAATTCTAAGCTGAATCCGCACTACATTTCCGTCGACGACAATGGCTCAAAACTACCGAAATTTATGGAGTGTTCAAATGAGATTGAAAACTTCAATTACTTGGCAAACAAACAATTTTTGGAGATATATGATAATATCAAAGATATCCCACACCCAACTTCTTTCGACATATCATTATCTAATCCAGAAACTCTCTATCAACAGATGATGATTCTCGAAAATGATATTTATAGGAAGCAGTTTTTGATTCAAATATATTTTACCTGCCTATTAATTGAGAAGATCCTAACAAACTCCGATCTATTTGATTTTTATAAAACCATAAATTCAAAGACAAGAGTGAAAAGCACTGAACTATTTGGTCGGTTAAATGAGCAAAACATCAAGAAGGCAACATTATTTTCCCAACACATTATGGAGAATAGGATAAATAAGTTCTACTGTTATAAAGATCCGCAATTTTGCTCATTGATAAAAACATTGTGTGTTTCCGAAGATTGTTTTGTGAACTTGAAATTAAATGGCTTCAAACAAATTGGTGAATTTATCATCAACACCGCCGATACACAAGAGGGAGAAATTGACACATCCTTCAAAAAATTTGGATTTATAAAGATGGGTAATAAACAAATTAACAATGTCTGGAAGATTGAAAGAGGTTTGTCCAATATCAACTTTGAAAGTAAATCACCTCAGATTTTGCTAAACGAAATTAAGGATGGTACCTTCAATAAAACTGATGGAGAGGACAATAAGGATGATATAGTCAAAACATGGCAAATTTTAAGGTCACTCAGATCTCAGTTTTTGTTTGATTTTGCTGGGGTTAACGAAAGAAACGGTTTAAAGGGACTATTTACAAATGCAGAAAAAAGTACGGAAGACAGTTTGCGTGACTGGAAAAATAAAGCGAAGTGCAGTTTCAATGAATCACATAATAAAAAACTACAAGACGCCCGTAATTTTATACAAAATAGGAAAGAAAAGAAAAGAGAAAATGAAATTTCGACTGAAAATCCAAATAAAAGAATCAAGCTTGATTCTGCAGTCGCTGATATCGATGGAGAAAATCAAAACAATAGCAACATTGAGGCAAATATTGGTGAGAATGCTGCAGGTAAAGAAAAAACTGAAGAAACTCCAATTACTATGGAAAACGGACATAATATTAATACAGCAGATCATAGCTCTTCCACTTGATGTTGTTAATATCAGATTGTATAATTTTCTTCTTAATAATGACGATTGATGTCTCATGTGATGACCATTTTTTCTATATGCTTTTCAACATATTAATTATCATAGTACTGTAATATGAAATATTAGAAGGTGAATTTTATTGGGATGAATCTGTTTTTGCTTGTAAAATCATGGTCTTCTACAACCGCAATACCATATTTGCTTCCATTTAGTAAATAGTCCATGTCGTTTTTCAATTCCATCTGCATATTCGGATTTAAGCCCTTTATGATTAAGGTTAAATGCAAGTTTTCTATGTTAATGTCACCCATCTTTAGATCATAACGATATTCTAAAATCTGATGTATTTTATTCTTAATCTTCTCAATCAATACCATAAGTTGTTCATCTCTTGTTGATAAAATATTCGAAACTATCTCTAAATGTCGTAAATTTCTTTCATGAATATTTTTGAAGGAATAAAACGAGGATTCTATAGTCTCTAGAGTAGTTGTTATAGTGTTTGGTAGACAATCCATGAAGTCAAATGTAATAAATTCGTCTTGAATTACTTCGTCGGCTACAAAGGGAAATGATGATCGTGAGAAAACAGAAGCACCACTAACGGAAGATGTCCTTCTGTTAATATGCGGTGTTTGGCTTTCTAATGATATTATGCTACTCTTCCTTAGATTCTCGTTTGAATTTCCAATAACGTTGTTCCATCTGAATAATGATGGGGAAACTACCGGGTTTAGTTCTGTACCAAATCCAATATCATTTAGTGCTTCATTAGCATTGATGGGACGTGGGGTCACATCGAATAAGCAATGCCGAGTTGGGAGTACTAGTTTATTGCTGTAAAATTCAGTGGCATTGCGAAGTGAAGACTTTGAACCACATGTCTGGGTTTCCTTGTCATGTGCAATTAATGTAAAGTGTTTCATGGTTGGCACATGACAAGTTATGCAGTCATTATTGTACGTAAAACCCATCTCTTTGAAAGATTTTGGACAATCCATAATTGATTGACCCAAGTATTGTTCGTTTAAATCAATTTCCATATCTAAATCACCTTTGTTTGAATGAAATAATACATTTTCTAGTATAAATGCATTCCAAACATTTTGTAAATCCAACTTTATGGACGCGGAACTGAGATATATGTCATTCAGTAGCTCAGACTCAGGGTTAAAATCTGATATCTGATGGGATGAAGAATCAAATTCTAGGCTTAGCAAAGTATATGGACACTCTGAGAGCCATTTCAGTTGATCCATTGAATTTATACACAATTTAATATGCTTCAAGTCAGCATTTGCATTAACAAAGTCTTCCCAAGGAACGATGCATGAGTTTATTGATATCGTGTCCAACTTCCTGAAATTGCAGTCGATAAACCGAATAGAGTGGGTTGTAGACGTAGGCATGTCAATTTCCAAGCAGGTGATCTCTTCAAAATTCAGGTTCACAAATACCGGATCGGTGGAACGGAGTGCAGGTGAAAGCTTTAATGCTTTGTGTACACCACTTCCATTTATTATAGGATAGGTCACGCCAATATTGAAGTTATTAAGATGTATGCGGTCACATGAGGGTAGGATATATTCATTTGTTGTAGGAACATTTGCGGACAACGGAAACTTCATTGACTCTATTAGTCTCAGATTCTTGCACGGGCGCAAGAATTCTTCCAAGTTTATTTCAGGTTCTAAGTAGTTCAGTTGTTTGATGCCGCGTAGCGTTGGTGCAATAAGATGATGTGTTGCGTGTTTAACGCTCAGCGAAAACAGGCTGGTCATGTTGTGCAAGTATGTGCTCTCAAATAAGGTATCTATGTCACAAAGGTCCGCGCCCTCAGTCATTGTGTCAGTTCCGATGACATGTAGTTCAGTAAGAGTTAGCTCATCTTCACGCAGCCCGAACTCCCTGAAGTACAGCTTGCTCAAGAATTTCGTCGATGTCGAATATATCACACACACGTTCGTGCTGGGCTGGCAAGACCGCGCTACCTCGTTGAGTGTTGACGCCAGCGGGTCGCTGAAGCTTCTGTCAGACTGTACTACCAGTACAACGTTCCTGAACTGGCTGAGGAAGTCCACCATTATCTCGTCCGCTACTTTGACATCGGCATCCACAAACAGCGTGTTGTGGCCCTCGTGCAGCAGCACTTTGTAGTCGAGGACGCGGCGGACGGCCTCCATCGAGCAAACGTCCCCATCCCGGATGACAATCACGCCGACCAGACGCTTCACGAGGTCCCTGAAGTATGACGAGATGTGTGACCACGCAATAGACGTCATGCAGCTGTCGAGCCCGTGGCTCGCTATAATGTCCAGAAGCTCCGAAGGCAACTTCATCCAGTATTTATTCTCTGTAATAATTCTCTTCCCCCGCCAAGTGCGCTGTGAACAGTTGTCAGACTTTCAGAGTTTTATTGTTCCCAAGCTTGAGAGATTGTCTTATTCGACTATATTATTTTATTTCTTTGGTCAAGTCTCGTTTTCTCGGAGTTTAGTCCCATGCCATTCCTGCTTTTATTGGTGGAAGTCTCATAGATATATACCAGGTCTGCCTCGACCTATTAATACAAGTCATCGGGTATCGCCTTGCCCGCACAGCAGTTATACCGGAGGGAACCTTCCTCTACGTCATCGCTCTCGCATGCATAGAACGCACAACGCATAGAACATCGAATGCACAGAAATGCATAGATGCATAGAACACATGCACAGGAACGCTAGCTGCATAGAACGCAGGCTCCGCATGAGTAATCCTCACCACATCCCCCCACCCCACTACGCACCGCTCTGTGGCCCCCTCCTTCCTCCCCCCCCGAGAAACAGGACCCTGAGTCATCCCTTCCACACACACCCTTCCCCTCCCCGCCACACAGCCGCATAACAGATACTCAGAAACATCCGCATGGACCCTTCCCCCTCCGCGTCCTCGGGGTTCCCACCGTCGGCCCCGCGCCTTCCTCTGCGCGTCCCCCCCCCCTCGTATTCGATTTTCCAGCGCTGCCTCGCACCCTGCATAACACGCTCCTGCCGACTATCAAAAAGCCAGCATGCCCGGTGGATGCGACTATGAGCCCAAAGGCCACAAGCCCCGGGAGCGCTCCACCTGCTCAGCGTATGCGGATACTGGTGCACTTGTATGTATAGGGCTAGAAATGAATGCATTTAGGTATTTATGTACGTACAGGTCACTCTATTTTCTTTCTTTGTATCTTTGTATTGCTATCTCTAGTTACCGCCTCTGAGCGTGAGGACCAGGTGTAGCTGCATGCCATCCTGCAGCTTTGCAGCATTGATAGTGTCGTCGTTGTTGCTGTAGTTGTGTTAGTATGATGTACGAAAATACGAATTGCGTTTTTTTGTAGGATATGTAACATACATTTGCTTGCCTTGGAAGATTAGTCTCTGCTGCGATGGCGGGATGCCCTCCTTCTCCTCGAGAAGCTCCTTGATGCGGTACACTTTGTCCTCGCCGTCCAGCTCTACTGGAATCTCCTTTCCGGTTAGTGTCTTGACTTTGATGATCATCGTGCGACTTATCCCTATCTTGTCTCCCCCTCTACTGGTGTTGCACAATATTTCAATTACAATGACTTTCTATATTGTGTCAAGGCCTTGTATGTTGTGATACCTCATTGTATACTGCACGGTCCCACCAGAACCAAAATTTTTTCGTCAGTAAATGGCCCTTTCGCTTTACTCGCACTGCGTAAAAAAATAAATTATTAATTAAAACGGTCTTTGGTTGCGATGAGATGCCCATCCCCCTTAGTGAGATCTCAAGGACGGGAGTGTGCTTTGTATATATAGCTTAAAGAACTTCTGTAGTGCCCATATAAAAAGCCAAGATGCTTCCGACTCCCTATGTGAAGTGCGACTACGACAAGGTCTACGAGCCCTCTGAGGACTCTTTCTTGCTGCTGGACTGTCTGGAGAATGAGCGGGCTTTCCTCGCCAGGCGGTTCCAGAGCAAGCTGAGCGTGGTTTGCGAGCTGGGCCCCGGATCAGGCGTAGTCACGGCGTTCATGATGCAGAACGCTATCCCCACCACGTCGCGTGAAAGCATATACTACGCTGTTGACGTGAATCCCTGGGCGCTGGAAACAACTATCGACACCGCGGAACGCAACCACTGCGGTGATACGTACCTGGAGGTGGTCCAGGCGGACCTGGCTGCAAACATCAGGGACAACGAGATCGATGTCCTTGTGTTCAATCCCCCATACGTGCCCGCTGAGGAAGTGCCGAGGCTGCCTGCCGAAGGGGAGGACCCGAACAAATGGCTCGATCTCGCCTTGCTTGGAGGACCAGACGGTATGGACATTACAAATAAAGTGTTGGATACACTACCGTCTATTCTGTCGCCAAATGGAGTCGCATACATCCTCTTTTGTGCCAGGAATAGACCGGAGGAAATGGTTAAGAGAATGCAGAGTCTCTGGGATATCAAATTGGTGGACCAGAAAAAGGCTGGTTGGGAAATACTAAGTGTTTACAGATTTTCAGCCAAAGGCAGGTGATGCTTACGTTTTGTTGTTGATTTTTGTGTTAATGACATCATCAAGAGACGTTATGAGAAAATCTGTCTTCTTTTCTAGTGACTAGAAGCAACGGTATTTACATAGCGTGCTACGGATCAAAGACCATAAAGAAAATATGTTCTCACTTACTTGTATACAGGATAATTGTGCTTATAGGTGTATGTAAAAATGTTCTGACGGCCATGAGATTGTTTGCTGACTCCATAGTTAATTCAAACTACCTCGGTAATGTGCTTCATTTGTCCGCTATTGGGCTTGGGAAAATATATCAGTTTCAACATCCTTAATAACTTCATTCAAGTTCAGTTCTTGCAGTCCATAGTTACGTTCATAATGGACATAACTTAAGTTCTGAAAAAAGCTCCTTAGTTGGTTATGCCTCTTAATAGAATGAATTCCTTGTAACAAAGGTCTACAGCTTGATAAGTTTGTAGTCAAATCCAAATCGTCCATCGTCGTTATCTCATATTCCCTTGTGGCCGAAATTTCATCTACAAGTGCCACAAATGAATTGGTTTTGTAGATACAATTGATAGTATCGATTATAAATATCCATTCATTGGTTGCACAAAATCCTTCAAAATTTAATGCTAATAGTAAATCCAATGTTTTGCATAAATGTAAAGTATTATTGGTGTCGATTTGAGCCTGGATTTGTAAATTTTCATAAAATTCTTGCAGGTTACTTTGGATAACAGATGTTATCGAGCACCAATATTCATTGAAATGGGATTCCGAAAACTTTAGCAGTAATGTCCGGAGAAGAAGCCAGCATAGGGATTTCAGCTCAGCCTCGTTGGAAATTAAACATTGCATAAGGAATGTCGATATTTGCTGGAAAAATAGCAAGTAATGGTCGTTTTTGGCAACGATGATGAGATATGCGAGCCTTAATATACTTTTTTTTCTGTTCTCGACTTCAGATTCGCCCCATGCATTGAAGGAAATAGCTGTTGGGGCTAAACTTGTCTTTTTCGTGGTTATTAGAGGAAGTAATTCAACCAACAACTTATCTTTCATTTCTGAATAGTTAGACCATTCGCGTATGATATTTTTCCATGTATCGTCCTTGAAAATAATGTCTAACATTTTGTCATCATAAAAGGCGTCCTGCAGAACTTGTTTCCATTGTTTTATATTTTGACCACGTTTAGAAATTTCTAAAATTAATAGCTTGAAATCTCGTAAATTGCTAATCTTTTCTTGTTCTTTCAAGTTTGGTGTAATAATGTTGCTAGATATCGCCAACATGATAGATGCAAATTTATCGCCACTTGTATTTTCATTTACAATTAATTCGCACTTCTGAACTACCTTTTGTAGAGATACAAGTATCTCCGGGAACTCAATTTTATTTTTAGAAATACCCTCCACCGCAGAAGGGAAGTATTTGACAAAGATATCGGACAATTCTTTCCGAACTCTCTTGTCCTCTCCGTATTTCGACTTTGACAGTTTTTCTGCAACGATGGCACAGAGCTCAAATACATAAAGAGTGATATCTTTATATGCATATTGATTGGCGGCGATCTCTTTCAAAAATGCAATAAAATCATGATAGAAATCCTCAACTGCTGTATTCTCCAAAATATCCGTATATTTTAACAAATATCTCATTACTGTTTTCTCTGAAAGCTTGTTCAGTAAAGATGGATCAAATCTTGTAACTCTTGTTGTTTGGCCTTTACTGTTGCTGCTGTTTGTTGAAAACTTGATATTGGAGGATTTATTACAACGGATAACGATACTGTTCAAAAAATGCGGAATTGTCAGTGCTGGTCTATTCCCATCTAGAGATTGTAACAACATCACAGTCATCTGTTCGTTTTTTAGACTAATTAGTGATTCAAGGACTTCAGAAGGTTCTAAAAAAAATAATTTCTCCAGGAGTTGTTTTGTTCTGAACTTGAATTTGTAACTCGTGTGGCTTGGATGACTAGTTGTATTTGTATTGATTGAACTGGACTGATTGTGAGAAAAACTCCAGATTTCAAATGCACATGCAATAACTTGTTTAAAAGACTGTATTACCACATCTCTTTCCCCTTGGATTTTGATGTCGATATTAGCATTTTCAGAAGAGAATACATTAGAAACCATGGACTGGAGAAAATCTGAGCGACTAGAATTGCTTCCAAAATAACTTTCGTTTTCTCCTCTCATTAGATATCCATGGGAAACTTCCAAAAGTTCTTCTAAACCGCTCAACAAAAGTGAAATTGATTCATAATAACCACCATTATTCTTTTCCATATCAAATAATCTCTGAACGCATTGAACCATTGATGCAGCTAGAGGAAGAATCATTCTAAAGATGGAGCTCTCGAAATAGGCTACACTTTCAGATAGCAGTTGAACATATGCCGTTACTATCAGAGGGCCATTCATGGTTGAAACACTGGTAACTAAGTAGTCAATATATTTCAAATGAGTACTGCTATCATCAAATATATCAAGTTTGATTCCATTACGGTGTGATAGTCTTAAAACCTTGGAAACAATATTTATTAATGCAACAGCGATCAATTCTGCTTCTATGCCACCTTCCGAGATATAAAAAGATGACTTTTCCAATAAAAATATAACAATTCTCTTGAAGTTTGATTCTGAACCATCTAAGAGGATATCAAGCAAAACAAGCGCACTTCTAATACTTTTGGGATGATTGTTGTTATCTTTTTGTAGGAATTTCAATAAAATAGCAATTGTCAGGTTTTTATACGTCGACACATCTTCATCTTTCCACATTTCCAAAGATGTAACTGAACTAAACTCAGATTTGAAACTTTTTAGTACTATATTGTCATTTGTTACCAGAAGATCTCGTAACAGCTGTATTCTGTATGTGAACATTTCCAAATCATCTGGTTCTCTTATTTTTTCCCTTTTGAAAAAATCAAATTCCATTAGCTGGCTTACTAATATGTTGAATAAATTACCAATCGAATCCGTAGTTACAACAGAGTAAACCCATTTTGAAACAATTAGATAATACGGATTTTGAACATCATTCAGTTCATCCAGAACAATTTCTAAAGGTCTGATGTATATGGTGGAAGTTGAAGGTAACCTTGACCATAATAGATTTAAAACATCGATTCTAACTTTGATTGATTGTTCTTTGATGAATGTACCGGCAATTGCTGATTCAACAAACTCGGTAGGAACTGCTCTTTCAATTGAGTCAATACACTTTATAGCTGTATCTTGATAAGTTGGTTTAGTGAGAAAGTACCACAATGCATGAACTAAATTGTTCAGTAATTTCACCGATTTTAGAAGATCTATTCTCTTTGATAGATAATGACTGTAGAGATCAACCAATCCTGAGAAATAAGATATACTAGATGTCAGTATTGGTGATTCAAAAGAATGAAAAACAGAACTGATAAGAAGTTCATCAGACCATAACTCCATATCATTCGAATCATCTCTTTCCGGAACCTTTTCATAGAATGCAACGAAGAGGGACGTTATCTTTTCCAAACATATTCCCTTTTCAATTTGTTCCAATAGTATTGATTGTAGATGGCTGGCTATTAGGTAAGTTAAATCTTCAGTTTTATATGGTGATTGTATGGTACTTTCATCATCTAATAAGGAATTATCTGTTGGGTCTGAAACTTTTTTATAGAAAGATGCAATAGTAGATAGTATTTCTTCATCACGATGTATAGTTGATTTTGTTAGAGTAGAATGAGAAATGGGAAGAAATCCTCTTTCTGGGATGCTTGATAATAAATGATGACAAATTTCATAAAGCTGACTCTGTTTCTGGATATCTTCATTTATTGAAGTATGGAAATCAGCTAACATTGTTAATAATAACAATGGTAGATGACGAACAACTATTTCCTCATCAGTAGATACATTAAAATTGAGTAAAACAAACTCGATGATATCCATATCTTTAGATTTGATATAATATTGAGAAATTTTACCCCAGATTATATTTGTTTCGACCGCATCAAAAAATCGACTAGCTGAGCTAACAACAGTTTTGTTAGTTTTTCTATCGTAAGCTGCTAAAAGTAGATCGATGAAGAGATTGGGTATAATCAATGATCCTATTTCCCATCTGTCCATTATAGACAGGCATAATTTATAAGCCAAAATAATTCCATTTTCATCTGCTGTTAAATCTTTAAGTCCATCAAGCAAGCATGGCAAACCATACTTCACAAAATATTCATTAACTGACTCCGAAGATCCAGCAATGTTATCATTGGATGATTTGCTGTTCAGGCTCAGTGTACTACCTTCACTACTTCTACCTGTTGAAGATGTGATTCCTAGTAACCAATTCCACACTCTTCGATTTAATGACATATCCTTGGTCAAGGTTGTTTTGCAACAGCTCATTATTAGTAGCTTTCTATCTTCATATGAAATTAAAGTTTGGAGTACAGGTGAATCCAGCTTTATTCTCTGTAAGAGCAATTCCAGAATACCACGTTTGATTAAAATGTCGTTTTCATCTCTAAGACAGCTGATTAAACATCGGATAAGAAGGCCGGGCTCCGGAGTTACCAAATTCTTAGCTGCTGGTAGCAATATTGACAAGGCATCCTCTTTAATCCTTTTGCGTTCAACTAATTCTAGAGTTGAATTGCTCTTATTGGGTTCAGCATTGTTACTTTTTTCTTTCTTTTTCAGTTCAGCAACTTTATGAGGAATCGCATTTAGAGTAGGAAATTTCTTTGATAGCCATACTAACCCGCCTGCTCTTCTCTCTGGATTATTAGCAATTACAATAAAGCATGTCTGCCAAAACAATGAATCATCAGCTAAATTTTCTTGTAGGTTCTCAATCAATTTTAGTGTTAAGTTCAAAAATTCACTACTCTCGTCTTCAATACCAGGGAACAAACTGGCAATCAATGGTTTAATAATAACTTTCAATGTTTCAGATCGCAATTGCAAAATATAATTTTCAAAAACATCTATCAACTGAGATCTGACAGACATAGAGGCATACGACATTAATGGTAGAATTCCTGGAATCCAAATGTTTACCTCATTCGCTAACGTCTCTTGACCTATATTCTCGAATATAAAAGAATAAACCTCTAATGTTTTCGAATGAACACCAGCAGGCAATGATGGCGATAATGACGATGACAATCTCCTACTGACCTCATAGGGATATGGAACAAAATATTGTACATTTTGGAATTTAGGGGACCAACTTTGTAGTGCTTTGAGAAGAGTTCCCAAACTCGATATATAATCAGCCCATTCAACAACAACTTCAAACCTCTTTACTGCTTTTTCCACCTGACTACAAAACTTTTTCTGCTTACTATCCAATTGTTTGCTGTTCGAGTCTAGGGTTAAAGGCCTTAGTGGTAGAGACATAATTGGTATCACTATACTTTCATTAATTATTCAACAATAAATCTTGGATGGAGAGTTCAAAAGCTCGACGCACTATTAAATGCAATGTGATTGAAGTAGAAATTGAGCTGTTAGCTGTTGATTTCTGACCAAGACTGTTTTCTGCTGCCTTAAAGATCTTAACAGATTTCACTTCGTAAATTGTTTAGCCATCGCTCTTATTTTACGCCTGACAAATCTCAATAACATACAAGTATACGAAGAAAGGTGTGACAACTAAGACTATTATGATGCGACTAAAATAATTCATCATAGTTTGCGTACTCTTACCCATTGAAACTACTGAGTAAGTCATTAAATCCGAAAATAAAAATTAATGGTTTGTTGTTCATGCTGTTTTACTTTATGGGAATCGGGCATTTCGCACTCGTTATTAAGATATATGTGCTCTTGAGCAAGATTTATAATTAAATAATAAAATTGCCATAGGACAACCATTGAGTATGCTCTTGAGTTCTATACACAGAGAGTAGTTACTAGTTGAGCCACAGCGTGATAAGTGAAGAAATGTAGAAATTGATAATAAATATACATATTTGGTTAGTAGAATATTAATTTGATGTTAATGACTATTTTGTCCGAGGTTCATGAGAGTCCATTCCAAATAAAAGTACTTCCATCCCAGCCTGTTGTAGCAACAAAACCTGGTATACCCCACAAGCTCCAGTCTGCCCCAAATACGAATTCCGTATGTTGCCTGAAGCTTGAAAGACAACCCTTAGAAATATGGGTGCTATTGGTTTTCCCCGTTAATTGATTATTGGAAACAGATAAATCTTTCCACATCCTACATGTCATGTCATATGAGGTGGAAAGAAGGATATCAGAGTGATGCGGAGACCAGCATACTTTTCTAACTGCAAGACTGTGTGCATTTGGTATTTCATTCACAAGAGGAGGAGGAGTATTATTGGGCATTTGAGCTGATGCGGTTAACATTCTTATGTCCCATATCGCAATACTGTTATCCACACCTGAACTTGCAATAATATTTGGTCTATACTTGTTAAAATCTACCGACAGTACACCTTTCCCTTGGTGTGCGAAGAAGTTCTTTTGATTGTTCCTTGGATCTTGTCTTAAATCAAATAAAGTAATATAGGAGTTACCGGCACAACAAACAACAATATTGGAATTGTGAGGTGAATATTGGGCTTGGTAAACACAGTTTTTATTCTGTGTTGTGTTATTTGGAACTCTTTTGTCGCGGGCAGTAGCCTCTGGCAAATTATCAAGGACACTTGTTACTTCGATTGGATGCGGTACAAATGTTGCAATGCTATTTTTTCGAGAAGGGGTCCATACTTTCACTTGGCCATCCCAAGAACTGCTAACAAAATTGCTCTTATCCACCATATTCCAGTTGCAGCTGTAAACCTCTTTTCTGTGCTCCTGAAAAATTGCAATGGGGTACTGTTGTAATGTGATATCAAATAATCTAAGCGTGCCGTCACCCTGCGCTGCTAAAACCTGATTAGATTTAAGTTCACTCCATGCAACATCAAACAAGCAATCTTTTGTCAGGAATGCGTTTCTCTCTCGTATAGTACCGTCATTGTTGATTTCAATAATAAATAACTTCCCATTACCAACTAAGCCAAAGTTAGATCCAGTAGATACAGCCAAAACATTGTCATAAAATGGAGAATACTGAACTCCGTAACCACTAAAGCCTGGAGTTTGGTACCTCAGCATAATGGAGTTGTCCTACCTCCCTTGTACCCTAATAAGCAAATAATTCAACTGTCAGAATTTTAATTATGAACAGAGAGAACGTCACTTTGCTGGGTTTTATAACAGTTTAGCCAATCCAATGGTAGTCACTGGACCTACAGATGATTACATTACATCCTTTTTTTGACAATTGCCTAAGGATGTCGGCTCAAGGCCCGAGAAAGAAAAATAGGCTATGGAGATTTTGAAGGTAATAAAGATACCAAAATAAAATATTACATTTCCAAAGAGATTTGATTAAAGGCAGCATAGCCGTCAAAGTATAGCTTGACTGCAAGTTAGTTACATTTATTTTGGTTAGGTTAAAGCGGAATTGCCAACCATCTTGGGTGTTTGAAAATGAGGTTTTAGTTAAAATATTAAAGGTCTATAATTTGTACAAAACATGAAATGCTATATTTGTAAAGAAAATAATGCTAAGTTTGTTTTCGTTATCTTTCATACTAATGTCTCTCTAACTGCTCTACTGAATAGAGAGAGGCCCTCCTCCAACATCTCGTCTTCTATTGTCAATGCGGGGACAAATCTGATAGTACTTTTGCCTGCAGTAATCACAAGAAGTCCCAGATCTCTGGCCTTCTGAACAATTGGCCCAGGAGCATCCTTTAATTCAAGACCCCATATTAGCCCTGAGCCTCTTACGTCATGAATCTTATCAGGAAATTCCTCCTTCAGTTTGAGGAGTCCCTTCTGTAGAATTCTTCCTTTGTTGGACACACTTTCTAAAAATGAGTTGTCAGCAATCACGTCAAGAACGTAATTGCTGACCGCACATCCTAGCGGGTTACCACCATAGGTAGTGCCGTGGTCGCCTACCTGTAGTGCGTTATTAACTTTTTCATTCACAATGGTGGCTGCAATAGGGAATCCATTTCCTAGCGCCTTGGCAGTAGTGAAAATGTCTGGATGTGCAGATTCTGGAAGACTTGCATGTGCCCAGAGGTGGCCAGTACGACCAAGACCGCACTGAATTTCATCATATATGACAATCACGTCATTTTTTGAGCAGATGTCTTTCAGTCCAATCAATTTCTCTGCCGGAATTGGGAAAATACCACCTTCACCTTGAATCGGTTCAACAATTAGACCAGCCAATTTGTCCTTATTCTGTCCGATAAAGTCTTGTAGAGCCGAGAGTTCGTCGTTGATATTCAAGAATGAAACATTTGGCACCAGGTCACCAAATGGTGTTCTATACTTGGCATTCCAAGTCACTGAGAGAGCCCCCATCGTACGACCGTGGAAAGAATTTTCAAAGGCAACAATGCCTTGTTTCTGCGGATTGTGTGAAATACCGTGCTTTTTGGCAAACTTCAATGCTGCCTCGTTGGCCTCTGTACCAGAATTGCACAGGAACACCTTCGTAGCATCATGTTGACCACCAAATTTCTTTGTCTTCTCGATAATCTTTTCACTCAAATCCAGACATTCTTTGGTGAAATACAGATTAGATGAGTGGACTAGCTTCTCTGCTTGAGTCTTGAGAATATCTGCGACTTTCGGATTTGAGTGCCCCAAAGCCGTAACAGCTATACCTGCCGTGAAATCAATGTACTCCTTCTTGTTGAAGTCATCAAACAGTTTCGCATTCTTGCCCCTAGTTATGCACAAATCCGCTGGCCGGGCGTAGGTGGTAACCTGAAATGTCTTCTCTTCCAGAATCTTGTTCAAAGCCTGCTGGCTGTTCTTCACAGACGTGGATAATTGTCTCTTGTACATAATGAAAGCCGAGTGTTCCTCCTGTATATAGCAATTATACTTTATCAGGCTATCAGTTCGAGTTAGCCTATCCTAAAATGCACATTCTGCATGATCAGTACTCGATGAGCTGCTCCCATATCGCGATGCCTTTTATATCGATGAAATTTTCTTATCTCGCTTGCGATTTCCTTCAGCACAGCTACTCTTCTGCCAGCTCCCATGGCTCGCCTCTTATTGCCATGGTAAAAACGCTCTTTAGTCATTACACCCTCCCCATTTTTCGGAAGCTGGACGCGAGAAAACCATCTCCTGCGGAATTTCTTACTAGTCATAATTTTGAGAGACGGGCAGATAGCGAGAACTGCAGGAAGGCACAAGCGACTGGCGGAAGGTGTTGACGGTTATTGCGGTCTGCTCGAGATGCATTGCATTCTATATTGACGAGATTACGTATGTCCCATTGCTTACATATCCAAATCCATAGCAGGTGGCACCCCCACCCAAAACCGCAACTGATCCGTCCGGCAATTTGGCCAATTCGAACCCAGCCAACATCAATTGGTCTCGCTCCCATATTCCATCAGGGATAGTAATCGCAGATATGCTTTCCGACTCAATATCAACCTTGATAATGCTTGATAACTGGTTGAAGAGCCTATCAGGCGATGTCCCACCTACGATTAAGTACTCGGATCCTCTTAAATGCACAATTTTGCAGCCATAACGCTTGAAATAGTCACTCTTTAATTTCTTCTTCAATTGCATTTTCAGGGCTTTCTTGTGGTATGTAAACACGGATAGTTCATCAGAGATCTCAGCCCCATTGATCTGCCCGCCGACAGTTACTACTATTTGGTCTTCTGCATCGAAACATGCAGATCCACCACACCGAGGTCCTATTTCTTCCGAGTGTACATTTTGAATTTGAAATGTTTCGTCATCCTTTACAGAAATCTCCAGAAATGCTGACCCTGAGTTCCTATCTCCGCCGTACACAATTAATGTGCTCTCGTCCAATTTCATAGTGGTATGACGAAACCTTGGATGCTCCAATTCTGGTCCCTTCCTCCAACTTTTTTTGTTTGTTTCGTATACCCACAGTTCACCTAGTGGCTGGTGTGGTGCTTTCCTACCGCCAATCATTGCATAAAGCTTACCATTCAACAAAGATGTAAAAGTGTGGCATACCCTACCTTCTGGACTATCGGGAATGTCTAATATTGACTCTGTTTTGTCTTCTAAATTTACCTGAACCGTTTCGTTGGTTCTATAGGGGTTCGATCCACCATTGATTATGATGTTTCCGTAGGCATCGACAAAGCTTGCCATGAATCTCTTGTTAGCTATATGATCTATAGGTTTCATACAGTAGGTCTCTTGGTCAGAAATTTGTGGTAAATTAGGTGGTTCCGTAAACAAGAACGGTTTGCTAAATTTGAAAGACAGGTCATTGGTAGAGTGGCAAACCATATAGTGGTGGCAAAACAAATGAAATTCCTCTAGCTCGTCAAATGGCTCTATTTTATCAATTTTGTCATGGACATCACTTGGTAATGAATTCCAGAGCTGGAACATATCGCCTGCATTAACATTCCCGAAACCTAAACTTTGGAATCTCTCCACTTGAGACGCAATAGTTGGGTAAGTAAGAACAGTTTGAAGAGGAGATTCATTCTTTGTGAAATGTTTCAGCATCCTATTCGAAAAGGGTTCATGCTTACCTTCTGGTATGACTTGCTCGAGCGTGACAAAGTGACTGTTCGGAAATTTAGAACAGGATTTTATTATGTCATCAGCCTTGTCATGTTTCATATAAGCTAATGACACTTCAGCAATAAATATCTTGATGATTTGTGGGTTATCTAGATCGTTATCCTTGAGTAGAGCCTCAAACTGAACAGTGTCGTACAGGTCACAAGCTCTAGTTTTGTAGTGTTTAGTAGTTATACTATTTGCCTCTGGGTCACCTTCCTCACCTATTATTTCCAGCAACTCCTCGGAGCTTCTTATCATTTCAACTTTATTCGATAGTAAGTCCGCATAATCTATATCAACGAATTGCAATCGAGGTGAAATTTGTTGGTATTGCTTGTTCTTCAGGTCAAGCATCTCAAATGGCAGCGGATCGTATCCACACCCCAAGTTGATAACAGCAACATCATTGGAGCAACTCGCAAGTACGGATTCCAGTCTGGATCTGATAGCATGTAGTCGAAGCCAGTAACCTCGGTTTATGCATGGTGACCTTTTGATCCGTTTAGGAACAAAGAATTTGAAATACTCCCTCCCTGGCTGCAGCTCGGTAGCATTGCTGCCAACACCTAAAGTTGGCAGATAGAGCAATTCAACAGACCTCTTTGAGGCAATAGAAGAGTTGTTCGTGCCTTGAACCGCCAAATCCGCAAATTTCTTCTTCTGAAACTGTTTCTTCAAAGGCTTCCCACTTTTCTGCTCGTTTTTCGACATCCTGTTGATAAGCAATACAAGTGCTGTTATGCAGTGAATGTGGAGACTAGACAGAGCAACTATGGTGCTTTAGAGCTCTTACTGTGATATTATCAAATGCGATGAGCTTGAATTTTTTGATATACAGCCTTATTAGTGCAACATTTTTTTTCCCACCGGGCATCGCGCAGGTCTGGCAGAGTGCAACTGACTTTGAGCAAAGTCAGTCTTCTAAGCTGCAGTAATGTCTCCAGGTCTTGTGCTTGCCATGTGCAATCGCTATAAGTATGAGTTAGAATGAATTAATATACACCATCGAATAGCTATATAACTAGGAAAGGGAATTGTATGCAGAGTTTATAAAATTGTAGTACGCGTGTATATTTTGTTTCTTCACATTTAGCGGTGTGTCCCAGCTGTGGGATCATGCAGGTGGTATTAGAGACGGATAAAGACAGACTCATGTCTCCTCGGTTACTTTGAGAGAGTCGAAATGCTGTTTTATTATGTCTTTGTAAGCAGTGACCGGCTTATCCTGGCAGTCTAGGATTGATCTATAGCAGGCCATTGTGTCACGGACTTCTTCGCACTTGATCCATATCTTACCGTTCACCCCAATTGCGACTTCGAACTGCGTATGCTTCGAGAGGAGCAGCAACAGAGGGAATTCCTCGTCGAAGAGCATGCTCCGGGCAAACCCTAGCGAGACCTCTACTATCATACCGTTCTCCAGAAGCCCGAGGCCGGCACTTTCACCTGTTGTCGAGTCAACACACTCTATCTCCGCTTCCAGCTCCTTCTCCGCGGAGCATACACGGGCATACACCAGGTCGCCTACCTTCAAGGTGGGTCTGTTCTTCTTGGAGGCGTTCGGGAAGGCCATGTACGAAAGAGATACTGAGTTGGAGAAGCTGGAAAGCGAAACCCTGTAACTGTCCGCAAACCCGTTCGTGATTACGCCTATCACCAGATCTCCCACAGACGGCGTGTATCTCTTAGAGTCGTAGTCGACGTACACCATCTGCTTCCGCCCGGTCTCCTTCACAACTTGGACCCCCGCGTTCACTGGAATGGTCTTCTGCGTGCTCGGGTCACAGTACATCCCAGGACCAAGCACAACTGGCTTGCTCTGGTCAAGCACCAGCTCATCACCCGGTAAAATAAAAGCTGTCATCAGAAATACTCACTACTGACCAAACTGTAACTCTATTTTTTCCTTGTAAGTTGGAAACGTGGATTGCCTCTACAACGTCAAAAGTAGCCACAGCAAACCCAAACAAACTAGTAAAAACCACAAGCCGAGCCTTCCAAACACTGAAATCTATCAACGCTTCTCAAGAAACAGACTGTGGGCCTTTCGAATGGTCTCCTTCCGGTCCTATGCCCTTCGGCCCGATGCTCTCTTCAGCTCTCTGGTGGGCCTGCTCTTTAAAATTTTCCAGCTGCTCGGCCTGGAGCGACACTGGTGCAGCGAAAGGCCAACCCTTCGAGAGCTGGCAAGCAATGGGGAAACGTCTGCTGTGGCACTAATGGGGTGGGGCAGGGAGGAGAGAAGTTGACGCTTTGGCTGTTGAAGAGGGCTTGTTGATTGCATACCACACGGAAGGTTTCTTATCTAGGTAGTGGAACACTGGAAGGCAGCGAAGGAAAGTTGTTTATTGTAGCTGTTGTGAGATGTATGAAGCTAAGCCGTTTGATCCGATTACTGTGAAGGCGAACGACAAGAAGCGTGTTGCGTACTTCTATGATGCAGATGTCGGCAACTATGCGTACGGTGCTGGCCACCCTATGAAGCCGCATAGAATAAGGATGACGCACTCGCTGGTTATGAACTACGGTCTGTACAAGAAGATGGAGATATACAGGGCGAAGCCTGCGACGAAGCAGGAGATGTGCCAGTTCCACACCGACGAGTATATTGATTTCCTTTCCCGTGTGACGCCGGACAACCTGGAGATGTTCAAGAAGGAGAGTGTTAAGTTCAATGTCGGCGACGACTGTCCCGTGTTTGACGGGTTGTACGAGTACTGCAGCATCTCTGGTGGCGGTTCCATGGAGGGCGCGGCACGTCTGAACCGCGGGAAGTGCGATGTCGCGATCAACTACGCGGGCGGGCTGCACCACGCGAAGAAGTCTGAGGCCTCTGGGTTCTGCTACCTGAACGATATCGTGCTTGGCATCATCGAGCTGCTCAGATACCACCCGAGAGTGCTGTACATTGACATCGACGTGCACCACGGTGACGGTGTCGAGGAGGCGTTCTACACCACGGACCGTGTGATGACCTGCTCGTTCCACAAGTACGGCGAGTTCTTCCCGGGCACCGGCGAGCTCAGGGACGTGGGTGTCGGCAAGGGCAAGAACTACTCCGTGAACGTGCCCCTCCGGGACGGCATCGACGACGCCACGTACAAGTCCGTGTTCGAGCCCGTCATCGGGAAGATCATGGAGTGGTACCAGCCGTCGGCCGTCGTGCTGCAGTGCGGCGGCGACTCGCTGTCGGGCGACCGGCTCGGGTGCTTCAACCTGTCGATGGAGGGCCACGCGAACTGCGTGAACTACGTCAAGTCGTTCAACATCCCCATGATGGTCGTCGGCGGGGGCGGCTACACCATGCGGAACGTCGCGCGGACGTGGTGTTTCGAGACGGGCCTGCTGAACAACGTCGTCCTGGACCAGGAGCTCCCATACAACGAGTACTACGAGTACTACGGCCCGGACTACAAGCTGGACGTGCGGCCCTCGAACATGTTCAACGTGAACACGCCCGAGTACCTTGACAAGATCCTCACGAGCATCTTCCAGAACCTGGAGCACACCAAGTACGCCCCCAGCGTGCAGCTGAACACCGTCCCCAGGGACGCCGAGGACAAGGGAGACGAGGAGGAAGACACCGCCGCTGCCAAGGACACAAAGGGCGGCTCCCAGTACGCAAGAGACAACATGATAGAAAAGGACAACGAGTTCTACTAAAAGCCCTTTTTTTTTTACTTACATCGGCACATTAGCTCGGCACTTAAATAAATTAACTCTGTAACAATAACACCCATCCCCCCACCAATATATATCAGTTTATGCGTTTGTTCTTTTATTAGGACCGCAAGGCAATCCTTCACACAGACTGTGTAGTGTGCTGAAGATGCACTGTTGCACCGGCTGCACTGTTGCCCCGGCTGCTATAACATCACACACCACGATACTACCCGGTGCAGCAGAGAGGGCCGTCCCTCTGCGCCGGACAGTTGTGCCAGACACAGCGGTGCAACACACGGCGGTGGGTGGTGGAGCGAGGAGGAGAGGAGAGGGCTGATCACTGTGGGACTTCCTTCACTGGCCGTTGTGCGGTATGTTGCACGCGGCACGGCTACTACCTGGTGGTGTTCTGCGTGCGCCTGGGGGTGGAAGCGCGTGGAAGGTTTTCTGTGAATGACAGGCGAATTACGTAAGGGTAGATGTGTCAACGGGCCCCCAGCTATATAAAGGCATAGGTTTGAGTTGGGATTGATTCTGTATGAGGCAGGGAGAGAGAGATAACCTATTGCGAGTGGATACACAAGGTACGCTACAGATACACTTTAGGGAGATAAAAATGGCAGTTAAGGGTTTGGGTCAATTGGATCAGCAGTACGATGGTTCTAAGCTGAGAGTTGGTATTATTCACGCTCGCTGGAACCGTGTTATCATTGATGCGCTGGTCAAGGGTGCCATTGAGAGGATGCAGTCGCTGGGTGTCAAGGAGGAGAACATAATAGTGGAGACCGTGCCGGGCTCCTATGAGCTGCCATGGGGTGCCAGGAGGTTTGCTGAGAAGCAGGCCGCCAAGGGCGAGCCGCTGGACGTGGTCATCCCGATCGGTGTGCTGATCAAGGGCAGCACCATGCACTTCGAGTACATTTCCGAGTCGACCACGCACGCGTTGATGAACCTGCAGGAGAAGATCAACATGCCGGTCATCTTCGGGCTGTTGACCTGCATGACCGAGGAGCAGGCGCTGGCTCGTGCCGGCATCGACGAGGGAAAGACCATGCACAACCACGGTGAGGACTGGGGTGCTGCCGCAGTCGAGATGTCGACGAAATTTGGCGCCAATGCCTTCTGATATCTGACTGGTACGGTATATAGACTACAAATAAGCAAAGTAAATAATCCCAAAATTAAAAAAAAATTTAAAAAAAATAAAAGTGTCGCCTTTGTATATTAATTAGCTCTTGGAGGCAGGGTCGTTCACTTTTGGTCAGCAGAAAATTAGCAGCGGAACCATGCTGATAGGCCATTTTTAAATGGGACTCCCACTTATCTCAATGGAATTGATCCGCTTGGTAGCAATAATATTGATAACCCTTGTCGCATTCAAGTGGTTATTTGAGCTCCTGATATTGTGAACTACAGTTACCTTATTTCAATGAGTCCTCTTGCTTTGATATCACTCTCCATCACAATAAGAGAAAGTTGGCACCTTTTCCATTCTTCCTTCTTTGTTTCCGTAGCCCGTCCCTCCGCTTCTGCTTCATCTCCCTCATCCAAGTACCCCTGTTCTCCCAGAACTCCGTGTCCCAGTCCTTCAGCGTGTCCTCCTGTTGGGACATCTGTATCTTACTCAGCTGAGTCTGACCTTGCAAAAACGGTGACTCGAAATGGGGGAAGAACAGGTGTCGTTGGGTGCCACGATTGGTAGAAGTATGGGTGAGTGCCGGACTCTCGGTTGTAGGCAAAGCCGTGCTATCAAAGCTGAACAGTGCATCCTTGTCATGGTCGATGTCATTGTCCTCATCTTTGATCAACTTGAACTCAGTGTTGGATGTTTTGTTTGCTTGCGAAGGACCATCATCGCCTGTCTCCGGGTTGAAAAGCGACCTTAACGTATCCGTATTGCTGACTGTCCCTTCTACTACCTTGTTGTCTGTACTGGATTCAGGTGCTGCAGAACCAAATGTTGGAATGTAATCTTCTTCCTCTTCTCCTTCATAGTCTTCTTCTTGGTGGAGCTCCTCATTCTCGTCCCGCTGGCTCACATCAGCTTGCACGGTTGCGGTTACGGTGTCATTATAGCCGCCAGAGTTTTCGTTGTTGTGTTCGGGGTATGTTGTATTCTTTGAATCTGCCTGCTCGAACGGGAAGTCATCTTCTTCATCGATTACCATTGGTTTCTCAAAATCAAAGTTGCTCAACACCTGCGATAAAACGTCGTGTGTCTTCTCCTTCTCATGCTCCAATTCTGACTCACTATTGTCCACAAGTTCATCCAACTGGCCTGCGTTAGCAATACTGCCAGAAGGAGCGCTGGCTTTGGTAGAGGATGGCTGTCCGCTGATACGGTCTAGTCGCGCTTGCTTCCTATTGTATATGTCCTCCAGATACCTGTTCCATCCCTCGCCATTTCCTGAGATCACTAGCGAGCCACGGCTTCTATTGTAGTCCAGTCTCTCCACTACGTGATCGGCTCCGTCTTTCCAGAATCGGTTGCTAGAGAATTTATAGACCAAGTCCTGTACGTCCTTGTTACGCTCGTAGCCCCAAAGTTTCGTCTTGTAGCACTTGTATACTTTCAGTGCCCCATCGACGTTGATTCGGAATGTTATGTTTCGCAGGGCTGCCTTCTTTCTCGGAATTGCCCTCATCCTCCCAGGGACTACTTGATGGAGTGCTTTCCAATCCCGCTTCGCTATATTCTCCATTTTCTTGTAGTGTTCCCAGTCGTTTTTGATCTGTTTCTTCCGCAACACTCTGTCTTCTTTCCTCTCAGCACGCATGCGTTCTTCTTTGGTGTCACTCCAGGATGGTTTTGCCAGGTCGACCACCAGCACGTTACCTTTGAATTTGACCTTATTGAAGCTGTTTTTCAGTCTTTGCAGCTGGTCGCTGTTTCCAAACTGCATGGAGACAAACGCAAAATCAATATGTCTGTCGAAGGCATCGCCGTCATTGCTGCTGTTGCGTAATACGTCTCCGTACTTTGCGAACCGCTTCTCCAGCTCCTGCAAGCACCCATCCCGGTCGTGCTTCAAATTACCCACAAACAGGCGTTGTTCTAGCATACTTCGTTCGGCGATTGTCTTTGAGGGCAAAATACGTTGGGCAATGAACTCTCGAAAGCTTTCCCATGCAAATGGTCTCGAGGTATTGGGGGTCAAACGATGTGTAATAACACGGACAGCAAGTTGATTCAACTGAACGCTGTTTATAGATATCTGGTTATTTTCGGACCAGCACGCTTCTCAGCCCACAATCAACTGTAGCAGCACAAAAACACAGCTCTCTCAACCGATAGCTTTTGTTCCCCAAAGTGGTTTAACGAAATCCAGGTCAGTCCTTAACGGTACGACTTAGGTCAGCTCTACAAACTGTAACCAACTAGCAAACGAGTTCTTAGTGCCCTTGAAATCTCAAGTTCGAATGGGACCGGGGATGCTAAGCGAGCACCCAACCACCAATTGATGAAATGGGACGTCAACTGCCCACTTTGAAACCCCTCCAGGAGCGGCTGTGGCACCTCTGCAGCGCATAGCTCATCGCATAGCTCATCGCATAGCGCACCGCATAGCTCATCGCAGGGCTCATCGCACCGGACGCGGGCCCACCGCATCCGCAGGGCCCTTCCCGCGTGGCTGCCGCAGCGCAGAGCGTGAAAATTTTCCAGTCACGTGTGGCATCGCGGGGCACGTCGATAGCAGCTCGCCGGCGCTGTGTCTGCGGTAAGGCCTGCCAGCTGCGAGCACAGCGCAGTATATTGCGGGCGGGCGCTGCAACCGGGGCACCTGGAGCACGGCCTGCTGGTCGAGCTGACGTGCGAGCCTGGTACATTCAATTGGAGGTGCTGCAGCAGTGAACGGTGTGTTTTTTGTTTCCTTCAATCCACTCTTTCAGTCGTCTGTTGCGCAGAATAAGAGGGAAACTTCGATTATCCCATCCCGTTCTAGTGTCTGCTTATTGCGTAGGCACAGCATAAGAAAGCCA
>JAJLUB010000101.1:0-46613 GCA_030564085.1 Nakaseomyces uthaithaninus
TGTCCGATGGGGATGGTGGGGGCGGGGGGAAAGGAGGGGGGTGCAGCAGGATGTTTCCCCAAGGAACCTCGTGAGCCCTGTTCCTGCTATTGAATCTGGGAGGGAGCGGAGGAAACACCAGCAAGGCGTCTGTTCATGCCTTGCTGTCTTTGCCACAACCCCCACTTTACCTGCAGGGGAGTAAGGAGGCAGGGGAAGTCTGGAACATAATCACCATGAATTTTACTCGCTCAGGCTGTTTCTTCCCGTTCATTCCTCCCACTTCCATAGCAGTTTCCACTCTGCTACTGGGATTGTACTACAACGTGAACTACGGCTGTTGCGGTAAGCCCTCACTCTATTATATGTGGGGGGGCAGGGGACTTGTTACAGTCACCAATACAAAGTAAAGATGTGCAGGGAGAGCAGCAGTTGGTAAAAGAATCCGAGAGGGACGTCCGAGGGGCCATGGCCCTGGGAAGGAAGATGCACAGAATCCTGCAGCCCTCTGTTCGTGTTCAGGAGAGAAAACAGCCGTAGCATCGAAAATTGGAAACATGAAGGGGGGGGTGAAGACATATTAGACATCCCGGGAACCGAACGATAACCAAACGCAGTGCTAGGAGAAAAAGACAAGTGCACACAGACACATTCGCACACGTATGTAGACGTGGAATGGATGGAACCCGGGACGAGGGCGAGGAAAACGGAGCCCTGCCGGCATTCCTCAATCCCCCACCCCACCTAATTTTGCGTCGCTCACTTACGCAGTCACTCTCCCTGAGTGCGGTGCAGGGCCGGGTGGCGGACAGCGCTAATGCGCAGGGGGGGCACTGACCCCGCTATGGCAGACAAGTCGCGCGTATCGCACTGCATCGCATTAACGGTGTGTGCGACTGCCCCACGCTCACACACAATCATCGCATTGCAGAGAATATTTGGATGAGAATTGTTCAAAAAAAAAAAAAAAAGAGCCCTGGTGCTCTTATTGACTATTGACACATTTGATTTGCTTTGGGAATTGTTCAAGGGGCTTTAGGAGACCTTATAAAACAAAGAGTTCTTTCTTCGGGACGGTCCTTGGGACAAGCATTGCTGCGGGCGCTGGATGTTTGTTGAGGAATAAAATTATAGGAAGCCTCGATAGGTTTTTTCTTTGGTAATATTAATAAGTCTTCACAGAGCTAGCATATGGAATAGAAGCATCCTTTGTGTTCGACGTATAAGAGCAAAGGCAAACATACAATCAAGCAAGATAATAAAATCATAGTATTAAAGAAAGTGTACCAAAAAGGACGTTACACGACAGAACTTGGGGAACAAAAAGCATTTATTGTGGTTTCTTCGGAGAATAAAGAAGAATTTCGAGTTTTCTTAAACTTTTCAAGCAAATGCAGCAGAATAACTTGAGGAAGACGAAGAGACATTTCTGTTCGTTTTGTAACAAGGCTTTCTCCAGATCGGAGCATAAGACTAGGCACGAGAGATCTCATGCGGGCGTGAAACCATTTGAGTGCCAGGTTTGCAGTCACTCATTTGTGAGGAGAGACCTGTTGCAGAGACATATAAGGACAGTCCATAGAATATTGCTGCTGAGAGATAGCGCATCCACCGATATCACAGATGCAGACACTGATACTGTAAACAATGTGGAGAAACTTATCAACTCCATGATAATAGTTAATACGGCTATATCACCAGCAAAAAATTGTAACACTAATAATAATAATAATAATGATTATGATAATAATGATAATAGTAACGGTAATAGTAGTAGTTACACAAGTAATGAAACCGATATCAGCAGCTCTGAAAATATTAACGACAAGAACAAAATATCTAATCTAATCAACAGCAGCAAACAGATCGGCAAAGAGATAGCAACCAGTCACCCTAAGTCAAATCAGTCACAATCTACGAAGGTTGATAGCATATATGGTAATGGCGACCGCAAGTATAGCACTTCCGCCACAACTGCTGGAAAGAGGAAAGGGACGTCAAAGTTCATATCCTTCAAGTTGCATACAACTGAGTACGGTGAGTATGGTAATTCAGAAGGCATGATAATCATAGACTATTCTCGAGAGCCGATTCTGTCTAGTTTCGAAGATGATCTCATCTCATTGTTAAAAGTCAAACTATCAGACTACATTAATATTGAGCTACTGTTGTTAATCGTTTATTTAATGAATAATGATTTTCCACACACTGAGACTTGTAAACGAATATTTGATAGAGTGGTTTCCAATGCGGACAAGGTTATGATAGAGTCTCAGCTAATTGTGGCTTTACAACTTCGCTATGATTTCTTGGCTAATTCTAATGAGAATCTCCTTTTGTTTTTCAAGGAATACCAGAATCAACTTTACGAGTCCTCCCAGTTTTCGGTATTTAATTTGAATCAATGGACTTGTTTTTCGAATTTCTTGAATTTTTATACAGACCAGCAATCTCTAGCCATATTTGAAGAGTTCAAAAGGAAATTCCTACTCGATAAAAAGTCAATACTGTTGTCATTCGAAATTTTGAATCTGCTTAATAGTGAAAGCAAAAGAAAAACCAGAAATTTGAATAGTCTGGATTATCTAACAAATTTAACTTACTGGGAAATGGTTTTGCTCACAGAACACAACTCCAATTTGTTAACTGAACTAAATAGAAACTACTGTTGGTTTTTTGACAATGGATACGGTCATGGGAGTTTGGCATCTCATATAAATGAATCTGATAAGCATGATAACAGAAACAGGCAATTTTTTAAGGTACTGTCCAATTCACACTGGATACTGTTGGAGCTAATGTGGTGGAATCGGACATCTGAAGGGTTTAATATAGTGGATATGGTAGATTTGGGCTTGGTTACAGCAACCATTCCATTGATGAATTCATTGGTTGAAAGCAGAGAAAGGTTGGCTTCTATTAGAAACGACCCATCAAAGTTGAGAGTGGTAATTGAATCACTCCTTTTCCAACTTGAACTATTTTCTGTTCATTTGTTGCCAAACTCAGATAATTCACTAGATAATGTTTTTGTTTTACTGTCTGATAAGTCAGTTCAAAGTTTAGTTTACAACTGGTATCTGATAGTCACTAAAACATTCAGCAAATTTAAAACGAATGATAAAAGATTAAAGCTGATAAAACAGTTCATTAATTCCTATATTAGAAAGAACCAGTCAACTAATGGAAATAAAAAGAGGAAACTAAGTGAAGAAAACTCTGTTGAGATAAAAACAGAAGGTTTAACTTCGGAACGATTGAAAAACGATATTTCCACAATTTTGTATGACATGTGGTCTAATGAATATCAAGGTTACCACTTCCTGTTAGATACTTTGGTGAAATGCATAAAGGATGATTTAATAGAAGGAAGAATACTGCTTATTTTAGATCAAGGTCATGAAGAGGTGAAAATAAAGTTGATCGATTCTGTTTTAGCTGCAATCGGGCGTGTCGAGGGTGCTATTAAAAATTCAGAAAGTCAATATCTATCGACATTACATAGAAGGAGAAGTTCAACTTCACAGTCGGTTTCTTTGCCAATAAAACATGATGTTTTCGAAACTCACCCTCAAAGTCAACATGAAGGCAGTTCTGGAAATGGTTTTGGTATTCAAAAGGCTCCTTATATTCAGAATTCCAATGCCCCTGGGAAAATACCATTTTCCTCAGATTCTTCGCCCAAAGTAGAAGATAATTGGCAAGGTAATAATTATTTTTCACATGGGTTTACTACACCAAGTTCGAGGCACGCATCCAAAAATAGAAATAGCATTAGTAATGGAATGATCAGTCATAATAGCGTAGACTCGAGACAAGACTCAAAGATAGTTCTGCCACCAATAAATTTGAATGCCATACCCGTTCCTATAAATCCTAGTATTGGTAGGTCATCAAATTCATCATTTTTCGATAGGAGACAGCATTCGTATACATACGGTTCGGTTCTGATGTCGCCACAATCAAGTGTTCAGCAAACGGGCCAGTCTGTACCTCAAGTTGGCTGTCATCACGATAGCATCGTCAATAATTATTCAATGAGGATTGGTGGTAATGACAATTCTAGCATTGGTTTGACCAACATTACCACTAACAATACAGGTAATGACAACATTGGCTATAATGTGTCATCCACTAATAATAGTAGTAACGATAGTATCAACAACACCTTCTCCCCTCCTAATAACTTCACCTATGGCCTTTTGAGTGGGTATAGCATAGGAAGTCCTACAAGGAATATTCAGAGTAAGTTTTCCTCACAAAGAACTATACCAACAATGAAAACTAGCAACAACCCATTGGATCCCATAAATAATGAGACGAGGCAATATCATGAAACACCAAAAACTATGGAATTCGGTACAAATACCACAGAGTTTGCTGCCGTACATAAAAAGGATGAGAACGTTATTAATCTGGGTAAGGCTAGCAGTGAAGAAACTCAGGAACAAAAAATAAGGCTGCCACCACCTTCAGAACTCTTGAATACCCCAGCCAATTCTTAGTGAATAGATATTGGTCCGTTCTAGTTTTTCACATGTTGGTTTATTAAATGGACAAGACGGTTTTTTCTTCGCATCTTTTTTTTCTTTTTGATTTATCTTTGGGTTTGTTGTTTATTGAAATTTATGTGTATTGAATAAGACGTCTTCACATGTTTTAATTTTTTTTTTTACTATTCAGTTTTCAACTTCAGTTATCAGTGCTCACAAGGGCTTCGTACTATTATGTATCCAAAATCAATGTTGGCAGTTAAACTATGTAATCAATTAATCTTCTCAGTTATTTTATCGGTAACTTGTCATCTTAAATCGTATTCAATGCAAGTGTATACATATAGCAGTGCTTTCTTTGAATTAGTCATGGTAAGCTGACTCAGGTAAGCCATCGCCCTGTTATCTACGTATGGTACGATTTAAAGCTTTTTCCGAAAGAAGAAAGTCAATTTTTTATATAAACTCCTGCGCTGTTTCCTTAGGGGAAGAGATAGCCCTGCTACTGAAAGTGAAAAATTCACGTTGCAAATTTACCTTGATCATACATCCAGCTATAGTTATGGAATCAACTGAAGATGTTTAAGAACTCTCTGTTGTACACCGAGATTATATATACAACAATTCTGCTAGGTGGATTCATGCGTCACGTCCGCAATTGTTGGAGAAATCATGACATTGAAGACGCCGTTCATTTCAGAAGCTCCGGATATTAGTCCTTGAATTGTGATTCCTCGAAGTGATTATATATAATCCCAACGTTTGTTCTTCGTTAACTTTATCGATTGCAAAATTTGTCGGTGAATAAGGTGCTACTTGTGTACTGGAGGAAATAGGTCATCACCTTGTTGAACTTTATATTGGAAACCTTGTTGTCGTCATCTGTACCTGTGAAAATTTTAAAGTCTAGGCATAAACTGACGCTACTATCTTGGAAGTCTTTCCTCAGATATTCTATAGAAAGAAAAAGTTTTCTTCTTTGCACTCGTATCCGTTTTAGTTGGTTTGTTAAAAGCAGCAACTTGAAAGATTTTTTGGAGTATAAATTCAGGTTATTTTTTTTGGTTTCATCGATTTCTTTCATAGTTGTTACAAATTTTCCTTTTGATCTAAGCTTTTATAAAAAAAGCAATAATCATCTAAGAAGAAACTATCTGATTGATCAGAGGCGCTATCTACTATGGTTTCTTCGATATTTTGGAAAAAATACATCCCCCATCTAAGGGTTTTACCTGAGGAACAGAACCATGATGTCTCCAGCTCAGAACAGGACTCTATTGAGGAAGTTGTTTTGCATTCAGAGACTAAATCTGAGGTTGATGTTGAGAAGGTTACTCACAGACACCAAACTCAATCTTTGCTTGAAAATTCCGCTACTGATGTCCACTTAGTGGCTAGTGATGACACTGAAAAGTCTGTACAATTACTAAAGGGAGTTCCTTATGAATTAAGAGATGAAGCAAACAGATCAAAGTGGATGTTTTTTGATGAATATGAGTATAGACTAAATAAGGAATACAGAAAGTCTAGACGTTGGTATGAATTTCTGTACCCAAACCACGCAACCCAAACGAAGGCTGAAAGGAGATTATTATACAAGCTGGACGTTATCATTGCCCTATACTTTTTGATGGTGAACTGGTCAAGATCAGTGGATACTAGTAACTATACCAATGCCTATGTCTCTCATATGAAAGAAGATCTTCATATGAAGGGTAACGATTTCGTTTACACTTCGACCATAGCAAATGTCGGTTCAATTGTTTTCCAGTTACCGTTTATGTACATCCTTCCAAGATTTCCTGCGCATATTGTTTTACCTATCATGGATTTTGGTTGGTCCTGGTTTACATTTGCTTGCTACAGGGTGAAATCTCTACCTGAGTTGCGAGCCTACAGGTTTATCTTAAACTCCTTTGGTGCAGCTTACTACCCAGTTGCCCAGTATTTAATGGGATGTTGGTACGCACCAGATGAGATCAGTTCCAGAGTTTGTCTTTTTTTTTGTGGTCAATTATTGGGTGGTGTTACCTCGGGTTTATTGCAGGCTAGAATCTATAAAAGTTTGAATGGGGTGCATGGCTTAGCTGGCTGGAGATGGATGTTTTTAATTGACGCTATTGCTATCTCAATCCCAACTGCCATTATCGGGTTTTTTGTCATTCCAGGTATACCATCAAAGTGTTACTCGTTATTCTTAACTGATGAAGAAATCAGAATTGCTAGAGCTAGAAATAAAAGAAATCAGATTGTTGATGGTGTTGACAAATCAAAATTACGTCATATCTGGTCTTGGAAAGTCTGGAAGAAAGTTATATTTACTCCTACATTTTGGGTTTTGATTATCTTTGATATGTGTTCCTGGAATAATATGACAGCTTACAGTGGTTCTTATACGTTGTGGCTAAAGTCGAATACAAGTTATTCCATTGCAAAGGTCAATAATCTCTCGGTGTTACCAGCCTGCTTAGGATTTGCATTTGTTTTCTTTTGTGCTTTTGGTGCAGACTTGTTCAGAAACAAATGGCCTTTTATGGTTTTCTCCCAAACAATGAATATCATATCTTGTGCGATTCTAATCAAGTGGGACGTGGCAAGCAGAACTAAATGGTTTGCTTTTTTGATAACTTATTTTAGTGTTGCCGCATCGCCGTGCTTGTGGTCTTTTATCAATGACTTCTTACGCTTTGATCCCCAGGTCAAGGCAATTGTATGGATTGCGATTTATTCTTTTTCACAATCCACTAATGCATGGATTCCAACATTAGCCTGGAAAACTGTTGATTCACCACGGTTTAAAACAGGTTATACCGTCAGTTTGATATTTAGTGCCATATATGGTTTGTGGACTTTTGTGGTATTGTATTTTTATAAGAGAAATGAAAAGAAACACGCACTTGGTAATGCAATTATTCTCTACAATAGTTCAAAAGGTGAGAAACCTCCATCTTTTGTTGAAACAGATATGACAGAAAAAGATGGCTATTATTATGTGAAGGAAAACTAGTTTCCCGACTGTTTATTGAATTAGCAAATTTTGTATACTATAATTAATTGTGAAATTAGAATGCCATTACAATTAATGTTTTGTTCTGATTCATGAGCATAATAATAATTTTATTCGCATAACACATGGTTTCCAAAGGAGAAATACTAAAACCCAAATAAAATTTTTTTAATATTATACAATTTGAAGTATCAAAGATAATTGTTTCTACAATCTTATAGATCCTTCTACATAGCACTTTACGTATTCAAGCAAAATTGAAGCAAAAATTGAATCAGTAAACGAAACCCAAGATCTTACCAGAAACGTGCTTTCTTCTAGCCTCTTCGTGGTCCATGATACCAGCAGAGGTAGTCAAAATAACGTAACCAAATTGTCTGGCTGGTAACAAGTTCTCAGTCCACTTCTCAATATCACCGATCTTGACGTTAAATCTTGGGGAAATGACACCACACTTGTTCAATCTACCATTCAATTGAACCACAATCTTACCAGATCTGTGGTCGTCGATGTATTCGAATTCACCAATGTAACCTGTAACCATAAAACGTACAATATTAGCGATTGCAGATAAACTCCAATAAAGTAACAAAAAAAAAATTGTTAGTAATTTGTCATTCCACAAAATTTTTAGAAAATTTCTAAAAGAACAAATGTAGAAGGCTGACAAACAGTTTTACATGGAATCAAGAAAAAAGAATGTTTTTTAGTATTGTTCAAATTTGATTTACTATTGGCTTAGTTCAATTTTAAGTACCAAATATTATATTACTGGTAGCTGACAACATCACCTAAACCATGTGTTGGTCTTATTCAACAAATTTTGAAGGGATTTAGAGAAGACATAAGTTGTAGAGGAAAAGTAAACGGTAAAAGCCACAATAAACTTTAAAAAAGTTTATGTCAGTACCGTGTAAGAAGCATTTCCACGCGAAATAAATCATCTTTATTCCGGACAATTAAAAGACAGTATGGGACTGAAAACTAATAAATCAAATAGAAATATTAGCCAAATATCAATCAAGTAGATACTATCCGATCGTACCATCCAGTTATCAGCCCGGAATTATCTGCCCAAAAGGAACAAATAATGAAAAAAGTCATTCTCTATCTAACCCCCCAAATTTGAACATTAAGTAATCTTCATGCCACCGCAAAATAATATTCCATAATTAAACTGTCCGCAATAGTGAATCCAAGAAAAAAACATTCTTAATCCTTTAGTTCTCATGCATTTCTGTGCCTTCCTCAGATATTTGAAAATGAAAATCCTAGCTTCTGCTAGTTCAATAAAGGTTGTTCCACATACCATGTCTTTGCATAACTTGCAAGAACTTGATGATGACCTTGGAAGAAGGTCTGATCAAAACTTGACGCTTACCGGTCTTTTCAGCGTTGTTAATAGCATTCAAAGCATCAGCCAAAACAGAAGATCTAGTCATTTTTCAAAGTTCTGGAGGAAGTCCAAAGTATTCAATATTTCATTCCACTAAGAATTGCAATAAAACAAAGGAAAAAGAAGTTAGTAATGCTAATTATATACCAGAAAATCACATGATAACAAAAAATTGCTTGAATCTACGAAGAGTCCTTGTTGTCCAAATTTGAACATTCCATCAACAAAAATCTATAAAAAATATTGCTCCACCTTCAAATAGAGTTCATGATTAGTCAATATTAAGTCTCAAAGGTATCCCAAATAAAAAAAAGGATTTCTGAGACCTGACTTGTAAGACAAGTACAAAACATGAACAAAAAGGTATCAGAGAGTTTACTGTTGTAAGAATACCCTGCTTCACCAGAAGACAGAATACTTACTCAGCATTGTCCTTAGTAACCCAGTAAACCTAACTCTGATTCTGTTATGCAAAATAAAGACTATTAACCATATATCTAAAGCTGGAAACAATAATTCAATAAATCTTTGAAAGGAAAGAAATAACAAGTCCCCCCCCCCTCAAAAAAGAACACATGTAGACTTCAATTTTTCGTTCGCACAGGAAAAAATAGATCTCTCTGATTCTCAAAAACATACTGTATCGAGAATATGTGGTTGTAGTGTCGTTATATGAAGCTTGATTCACCGAATAAATACAGCAAGAAGCAGAACCTGGAATTCAATTGTAGTTCACATTACAACTGAATGAAAAATCCAACACCTATTTATACTGCCCTACGCGAAGCCCTGGAGAGAGCGAGAAAAAAATTTTTTTTTTCAACGCATCGCAACATTGCGTGTGTAACGAAACACGAACAACCATGTGCCATTAACCGGGTAATACTATCACATGCAGTATCGTAGATTAGTATGCATTGAACGGTCGGCAGCTGAGTGATTGTGCTGCCATGCTGTTCTCGGGCTACAGTACATAGAGGTGCCATCAAACGCAGCGTCGAGAACATCTGCTATTAGAGTGACGCGTTAACTGAAAAGGGTAGAAGTGGGTATGCAAGTAACACCCCTTCGACACTTCCTTTTTTGCTGCTCCCGTAAGTCAGGCGGAGCAGTAGGTGCCGCTTATTTTTTTTTCTTGATTTTCTTGGTTATTGTTTCATTTGTTGGCAGCTGCTAATCGAATATCCTCTCAAAAGGGTGTCTGCGTGTGTACGTAGGAGAGCGAGAAGGTGTGCGGGTCGGGCTTCCTGATTTACCGCCTCCGGTTCCACTGCTACGTGCTCCCTTTTTTTTTTTCTCTTGTTGACGCGTCTCTGCGCCCGGTTTATTTCCTAACTTCCAAGGCCAACCAACTTTCTCGCGTTTGTTTACATTTCGAACATTTATGGGATAGTAATTAGTGGAAGGCAAGGATTCTGCCTCTGGTTCAAGGGATTGGATTCGTGAGAATGGGATGATGGAATCGAAAAAGAAAGAAAGCAATCTCACCCTGCAAAGACCTTCCTCATGCCCTTGAAAGAGAATTGTTGACACATTTACTTCTCAAAACGGAAAGGAAGAAGCTGTGCCTGGCTGTGGAGCACAGAATTAGAGGTAGAGAATGGGATAATTGCTCCTTCCATTGTTCTATTCCACATTGTTTACATAACCGTCTTTTCTTTTGTGTCCCAGGGAAGAACTCCTGTGCTGTTAGCTGAACTACATTCTTCCGCCCTGCATAGGTGTGCAATGAAACTCGATGTTCAATGATGTTACTCAAATGGTTTAGGGTGTTTGTCACTACGTCTTGAACACTTTACTACATATCTGCACACAATGGTAGAACCCTAGAAGTCAATGAATGGGGAGCCAACACTCATTTTCATCGCAATTAAAAACAGAGAAGAGCAGAAAAAGGCTTTCTGCTATGAAATCTGTATAAGTGCCCACATAAACTAAAAATTATTGCCTAATTGGCCAACCAAGATAAACGAGTTAGAACCCAAGAAACCCGCATTGTTTGCAGCTCTCCATCCACTTTTCACTTTTATTTCTTTTTGAGACAATATTGGTTTAATACCACAAAAATTGTAGTAGCACCCCACAGTCATATGTCTTCTTTGAATGCCCCAGAGATGGCATCTATTTGTGTTCTGCTTTCCGTTAATTGGCAGAAATGGGAGATTTGCACACAATGTTGCCTCACACAATATTACTCCTTTTTACGAAGTGTTATTAACCTCGAGGGATTTGATAATATGGAACGCCAGAATCCAATGTTGAAAACACGTAAATATTATTTATTTTTATTTTTTATTTTGGCGTCACCCCTCATCACCCCCCAAAATAGTTTTCCCTTGTACTTTGGTTGAACCAGAGTCGATTTTATATGCATTAATATGAATAAATTTGAGAATTTCAACTTCCAGTCCTCCAGGAAAAAAAGTATAAATGTAGAGCAAGCATTCTGATTATATCGTCTTCAGGTTGTTCTTTTTATTCTCTCTTTTAATTCCATTCAAAATAAAAAGAACAATAATCCAGTAAGTGTCCTTTTTCCTTTTCGAAACCAGCGCTTATAACTCATCCAAAAATAAGTTGAATTGAAACATTACTAGTATATACAATGGCCAACACTAACTGGAAGAGATTTTTCCCACACCTCAGAATTTTGCCCGAAGAAATAAATGATGTTGCAAGTACATTGTCAACTGAGACTGAATCCTCAGTGGAACATATCGACACTCATGCCGTTGTCAAAAAGGACCAGAGCGATGACGATGGAGCTGAGGAACTGAATGATATCAAAAAAACTCAAATCCAATATGATGTCACTTCAGATTATGATGAGCTCAGCGGCTCTGAAGATGAGAATTGCGACTCATCTAACCCCAAGCACATCAACTTGAAAAAAGGAATGCCATATGAATTGAGAGACGAAGCCAAGAGATCCAAATGGAACTTCTTTTATGAGTACGAGTACAGGTTTAATAAACAGTATAGGAAGTCTCGACGCTGGTATGAGTTTTTGTACCCGAATCACGCAACCCAAACGAAGGCAGAAAGAACTTTATTGTATAAGCTTGACATTATCATTGGTATCTACTTTTTTATTGTCAGTTGGACCAGATCAATTGACGGTGCCAATTACTCGAATGCCTATGTCTCTAACATGAAAGAAGATCTTCACATGTCCGGTAATGATTATGTCTACACTTCTACTATTTCTACTATTGGTCAAATTGTTTTCCAGATTCCTTTTATGTACATATTACCAAGATATTCACCTCATTACGTTCTTCCAATCATGGATTTAGGTTGGTCCTGGTTCACATTTGCCTGCTACAGGGCCAAAACACTTCGTGAATTACAAGGGTATAGATTTGTGTTAGGTGCTTTTGGTGCTGCTTATTATCCGGTATCCCAATATATATATGGAGCTTGGTATGCACCAGATGAAATCAGTTCCAGAGTGCTGTTATTTTCTTACGGTCAATTGCTTGGTACTGTCACATCTGGTTTGCTTCAGGCAAGCATTTACAAGAATTTGGATGGCGTTTGTGGCCTCGCTGGTTGGAGATGGATGTTCTTGATTGATGGTATTGCAATTTCATTACCTATTGGTATTATTGGGTTTTTCTTGCTACCGGGTATTCCATCAAAATGCTACTCCTTAATTTTAACTGATGAAGAAATTAGAATTGCAAGAAGAAGAAATGCAAGAAATAACATTAATGATGGCGTTGACAAATCCAAGTTATTACCACTATACAATTTAGGGTTGTGGAAAAAAGTGATTTTTAAACCAAGCTTTTGGATTCTTGCTATATTCGATATGCTTTCATGGAATGTTATGACTATTTACACTGGCTCTTATTCTTTATGGCTGAAGTCCAACAAAAGCTACTCCATCGAAAAAGTTAACAACTTAAGTGCACTCCCTGCATGTCTTGGTTTTATATATGTCAGTATTTGTGCTTTTGGAGCTGACTTATTTAGAAGCAAATGGTTTTTCATGGTGTTCTCCCAGATAATGAACTGTGTCTCAACTGGTATTTTGATGAAGTGGGATGTACCAATTAAACTAAAGTGGTTTGCGTTCTTAATTTCTTATTTCTGTATTGGCGCTTCTTCTTGCTTGTGGTCATATATTAATGATTTTTTGAGGTTTGATCCACAAGTCAGGGCCATGTCCTGGATTTCAAATTATATGCTTTCCCAAGCTATGCACGCCTGGATCCCAACTGTTGCATGGAAAACAGTAGATGCTCCAAGATTCAAAGCCGGATACACAGTCGCTCTGGTTTTCAGTGTCATATACGGCGTGTGGACGTTCGTAGTCTTGATATTCTATAAGCATAACGAGAAAAATCATGCGCTCGACAACGGAATAATCCTATATGACAGCTCCAAGAACGAGGTTCCACCATCTTTTGTGAAAGACGATATGATCGAGAAAGATGGATATTACTATGTAAAATAACCCTTCATCAAAGGCGTGTAAACCATTTCATGTTCAACAAGACAAAATCTTGAACTTTATAGTTTTCTTTATCTTTACACTTTTATACATTATTCCTTCAAATATTAAAATTTAGAACTAACAAATATTTCCTCACACTATGTAAATCATCTATCCAGGCTTTACAATTCCATTTTCCATTATTCCAAGTATGAGGATGCTGACATAAACAGAAATAGGATCCGTGTACAAGATTACACACAAAAATGTGGTTATATTTTGCCTTCTTAGGTGGCAATTCTCAGACTATATTTTGAATAAAAGAGTATAAAATGCTGCTAACTTTGAAATATCAAAACTATCATTATACACGTTTCCAAAAATTCACCTGTGGAATCATTTCAATAATACAAAGGAAGTGAAGAGAAGTGAAGAAAGTCAGCCATTACTAATTCCTACCATAGTAACGGCATACTTATTTGTACTCCAGAGTAGGATCTAGACCACAAGGGGAAGCCAACGTAATGTCAAGTGAAAGAGCTTGCATGCTATGTGGCATAGTACGGACTACCAATGAATTTGGAAGAGACGGTTGTCCAAATTGTCAAGGTATTTTCGAAGAGGCAGGTGTATCTACCATGGAATGCACATCGCCATCCTTTGAGGGTCTTGTAGGTATGTGTAAACCTACGAAGTCCTGGGTTGCGAAATGGCTCAATGTCGATCCCTACATCCCTGGGATGTATGCAGTCAAAGTAGACGGTAGACTTCCACCTGAAGTGGTTGAATTACTACCTCACTACAAACCAAGGGACGGTAGCCAGGTCGAATAAGACCTGTACAGAAACCAATGCACCTATAATGACCATATTGGCACGACGTGCTATTCTAGAAGCACACAGAAAGTCATTTACCACCTTCATTCCCTCATTGCATGTAACATTCTTGTGCCAGTTAGAGATAGCTTAATTCTACAGTTTTCATAGAAGTAAGATAGGCAACTACTAAGTAATCGTGTACTATAAACAAATTTTATAACGTATTTAACCTAGGCCAGTTTTAAAAGTGCCTCCAAAAAGTAAGAGCTTAAGCTATCAGAAAAAAGCAGTCATCGGTCTCAAGGGCCGTTTGTACATCTAGACATTTTGAAGAAAAAGTGAGTAGCAACTGCTGACATTCAATTTAATAAAACAAAAGGGTTTTCATCTGAAGGTAAGAAACAGGGTTCTCAGTTAATGCTATGAGCACTTTCTTGCTGTCCCGGGGGCTAAGAAAGTCAATCGGGAGAATTGATCATATTCATCGTGCACTCCCGGAAAGAATATGGTCCAAACAAACGAGAAATGTTTCTACATTTCAATTTGTTGCGGATTCTTTATCGCAATTACATGAGGTTTCAGGGCTCCATTGGGTATTTTTGATCCCATTGACCACCTTCGCACTTAGAACCGTTTTCACATTACCGTTGAGCATATGGCAGAGGAAAAGGATAATCAAACAACAGGATCTACGAAAACTAGTAGCTCCGGTAAGTCCTATTGTGAAGATGCGACTGGCAGCCACCAGCAAATCAGCAAAGAGTAAGGCTGCTAACGATGTAACGGAGATTATCCCTATAGCAAAACCTGTTGGCACTCTTAGCGCAGAGAACCTAACGCCAGAACAGATAACATTAATAGCAGCAAAGGAAACAAGGAAAAGACAGAAATTACTGTTCAAGAAGTATAATGTACAAATGTGGAAGAACATGGTGCTACCCTTAGTGCAGATACCCCTCTGGGTGACCGTTTCTATGGGCATTAGGACATTAACAGAGAAGCCAATGCGAGAAAAATTATACAATAACGAATGGCTACATAACTTGGGTATTGGTGAAGATTTCTATCTGAGCGAGCCTTTGTTGAATTATCCGTTCGCAATACCACTAGTGCTAGGAACATTATCAATGCTAAATGTTGAGTATAACGGCCGGGTGATGATGGACTCGAACTCAGCTTCCAACGCAGGGCTCCAATTGAAGAGAGATGACTCAAGACTACAACTCGGCCTCCACACAGTCCTCAACGTAGCCAGAATCGGCACTGTGTTCATGATGGGTTTCTCATCACAGACAGCAGTGATACTTTCTCTTTACTGGATCAGCTCGCAGATGTACTCACTCCTTCAAAACATATTTCTCAACTGGCTATGGCCATACCAGAGGTGACATTTTTAAATACAATATCAATCAAAGCGTGCCCCTCAGTGAATTCCCCACCAATGCTACTCATTTTATGAATAGATAGATGATCATATTGCGCATATGCTAATATAATAATACACGATGAACACACGTGAACATCACCTACAACGTAAAGGTAAATCAATTCTGTTTCCGCACGGTATTCTCTGAGAATGAAGAAGTCATCGAAAAATGATCATCTCGAGTGCAATTTAATATTAATAATCGATAATTGCTTGAAGAGTTAAACAACAAAAGGCAATAGAAATTGTAAATAATCCACTACTATAATTTCCCACACAGGAATTTTTAGTATTGATTCTTGTCATTTGGCGATTCTTTCTCCAATTTTTACTTGTTATTTATTATTATTATTATTATTTTTTACTTCTTTTGCCATCTTCTACCGTGATTTCTAGCAAGATAGTTCAGTTTGCACATGTTAGTTGACTTTGTTGAGGGCAGTTGGGAAATAGAAGGTTTATGATATCTCATAAATTTTTTTTCTCGATTCCAGCATTAGTATATAATAGCAGACTCAGTTGCCTTACTTCTGTTTTAATTTCTCAAAGAATCAAGCACAGGCTTATGTTAAAGTTCGCCCTTCTGTAGATTTATGTAAACTAGCATACACTCCAATATTCCAAAACATTTATAGGTTGAAAACCGTACTGTCCGTATATTATTTAGTTCGGGTATTGTTTAGCAGGTCTATACGCTAATTGAGTTATCACCTGTTCGTTATCATCATCATTGCAAGCTCAAAATTAAGTGGACTTTGAAGAAAAAAAAAAAAGTTCCACTGCTAAAAAAAAGAAAAAGTAAACGAAGAACGAGTCGTCCTCAGCCTTACCTTTCCCTTCCGACAATCAATAAAAGGAAGCTAGTGCACGCATATCTTGGATCCAGAGTTTTATAGCCTCGCTCACAAATCCGTAAGAGAACTTTTTCGAACCACAAAGGAAGTACTACAACCAGGATAAGATGGCTTACGTTCAGCCTGGCCCACAGGCTCTTTCTCCTTTTCGGGTTGATAATTTGATTCAAGACATCAACTCAGTAACCGGCAGTGATTCTATTATCAAGGAGATCCGCTCTTGTCATATCCACTATGCCCAAGTCCTCGGAGGAACGCTTTCTGACGATGAGAAGAAGCTTATGGAGGTTCTTCTAACCTACGATTCACCACTTGATGTATCCAAAGATGATTACTCAAAGCAGCTGCATGATGCTATTGCCGAAGGCAAAGTTGGCAATGAGCTAGGCGATGATACCTATCTGATCAGAATTCTTCCAAGAGCAGGTACTATTTCTCCATGGGCTTCGAAAGCCACAAACATAGCAGCTGTGTGTGGGCTAGACCACAAGGTCAAGAAGATTGAAAGAGGTTTAGCCTTGCTGATTAAGACTGTTCCAGGTTTTCCACTTCTTGAGAATCTGAATGAACAGTCTTTGAAGTCAGTTTACGACAGAATGACTCAAACTCTATACATAAACAAAATCCCACCATTGAGTGTAATGTTTCACTTCGATTTGCCAAAAGATATCATTACAATTCCTTTGGTAGGAGAAGAAGCAACTGGATCTCCAAAAGAAATTCTGCAAAAAACCAACAAGGAACTGGGATTAGCTTTGGACAATGGAGAAATTGATTATCTAGTTCATGCTTTTGTTGAAGTTCTGAAAAGGGATCCATCAGATGTCGAGCTTTTTATGTTTGCACAAGTTAACTCTGAACATTGTCGCCATAAAATTTTCAATGCCGATTGGACAATTGACGGATTGAAGAAGGAGTACAGCTTATTTCAAATGATCAGAAATACACACAAATGTACCCCAGACTATACTATCAGCGCTTATTCCGATAATGCTGCTGTCCTGGACACGGAAAACGATGCCTTCTATTATTCTCCTGACCCAGAAACCAAGGAATGGAAGTCACTGAAGGAAAAGGTCCCTATGTTGATTAAAGTGGAAACCCACAATCATCCAACAGCAGTATCTCCCTTCCCTGGTGCATCAACTGGTTCTGGTGGTGAGATCAGAGATGAAGGTGCAACAGGGCGTGGCTCTAAAACTAAATGTGGTTTGAGTGGGTTTTCTGTTAGTGATCTATTGATACCTGGTTTCAAGCAACCTTGGGAGCTTGATGTTGGTAAGCCATCTCACATTGCTTCTGCTTTAGATATTATGATAGAGGCACCACTTGGTTCTGCTGCATTCAACAATGAATTTGGTAGACCTTGTATCAATGGTTATTTCAGAACCCTAACGACTAAGGTTATAAATGCAGACAATAAAGAGGAGATAAGAGGCTTTCACAAGCCAATTATGATTGCAGGTGGCTTAGGTACTGTCAGACCCAAATTTGCTCTTAAGAACAAACCTATTACCCCTGGCTCCCCTATTATTGTTCTAGGTGGTGAATCAATGCTAATTGGCCTTGGTGGGGGTGCTGCATCTTCAGTTGCATCAGGTGAAGGTTCAGCAGAGCTTGACTTTGCTTCCGTTCAAAGAGGAAACCCTGAAATGGAACGTCGTTGCCAACAAGTAATTGATGCTTGTGTTGCTTTAGGTGATGCCAACCCAATACAATCTATTCATGATGTTGGTGCAGGTGGTCTGTCAAATGCCCTACCGGAGTTGGTTCATGACAGTGATCTTGGTGCCAAGTTTGACGTCAGAAGAGTTCTCACCCTGGAACCAGGTATGTCACCAATGGAAATCTGGTGTAACGAATCTCAAGAGAGATATGTTCTTGGTTGCAGTCAAAAGGATGTATCCGTTTTTGAAGCGATATGTAAAAGAGAGAGGGCTCCTTACTCTATTGTTGGTTTTGCTACGTCAGAGAAGAGATTATTAGTAGAGGACTCATTTTTGGAGACAACCCCAATCAATTTGGATATGTCCATTCTATTTGGAAAACCTCCAAAGATGTCAAGAGAGACTGTAACCAAACCTCTAAATCTACCTCCAGCTGATTTGAGTGTAATCCCATCTTTAGGCGATGCAATTGAGAGAACTTTGAGTTTACCATCTGTTGCCTCAAAATCTTTCTTGATTACAATTGGCGATAGAACAGTTACTGGTTTAATCGACAGAGACCAGTTTGTTGGGCCATGGCAAGTTCCTGTTGCTGACGTTGCCGTTACAAATACTTCACTTGGTGATAGTATCATAAAAACCGGTGAAGCTTTAGCAATGGGAGAAAGACCAACCAACGCTTTGATCTCAGCATCCGCTTCGGCAAAATTGTCAGTTGCGGAATCTCTATTGAATTTGTTTGCGGCAGACGTTAAATCTTTAAAGCACGTTAAATTATCTGCCAACTGGATGTCTCCTGCTTCGCACGAGGGCGAAGGCTCAAAGCTGTACGAAGCAGTTCAAGCTTTGGGTCTTGATTTATGTCCAGATTTGGGTGTTTCTATCCCAGTCGGCAAAGATTCCATGTCTATGAAAATGAAGTGGGGTGATAAAGAAGTGACAGCTCCGTTGTCCTTAAATATCACTGCGTTTTCTCCCGTTAACGATTCTTCTAATACATGGACACCACTTCTTAACAAGGATTTGAGCGATTCCATTTTAGTGCATGTTGACCTATCTGGCAATAAGGAAAAGTCACTTGGCGGTAGTGCAATTCTGCAGGTCTACAATCAAGTTGGTAACTCTTCACCAACTGTACATGATAATAAGACATTCAAGAACTTTTTGGAAGCACTCATCTCATTACATCAAACAGATATTGTTAGCGCTTACCACGACGTTTCCGATGGTGGGCTACTAGTAACCCTTTTGGAAATGGCATTCACTGGTAGATGTGGTCTTGAAATTGAACTCCCTTCCCAAAACGGTGATATGATTACTCCATTATTCAACGAAGAGCTAGGTGCTGTTTTCCAAATTGCTTCCGACAAATTGAACGATTTCAATGAAATTCTTAAAAAGCATAATATTACTTCTGAATATGTGTCAATTGTTGGTAAACCTAACTTTAAGAACCAAAATGTACAGATCAAGGATTTATCAACAGGGAAAATTACATTCGAAAGCAGTAGAGCTAAATTACAACAGACATGGTCTTCCACATCTTATCAAATGCAAAGAAGAAGAGATAACCCAAGATCTGCAGACGAGGAATTTGCTAACATTGCTGACGACAATGATCCTGGTCTACATTACACCCTAACATACAACCCAGCCGACGATTTGGGAATTAGCAAAGAATTAGCAACTGTTAGACCTAAGGTTGCTATTTTGAGAGAGCAAGGTGTTAATGGTCAAATGGAAATGGCATGGTGTTTCCAGCAAGCTGGTTTCAACTCAGTGGATGTGACTATGACTGATCTAATTGAAGGAAGGGTAAATCTAGATGATTTTGTAGGTTTAGCTGCTTGCGGTGGCTTTTCCTACGGTGACGTTTTAGGTGCAGGTGCTGGTTGGGCTAAGTCGGTCTTATACCATGAGGGAGTTCGCCAACAATTTGTGAAATTTTTCCAAGAGAGAGAGGACACTTTTGCTTTTGGTGCCTGTAATGGTTGTCAATTTTTGAGCAGATTGAAAGACTTGATTCCAGGTTGTAGTGACTGGCCCACTTTCGAAAAGAACTACAGTGAACAATATGAAGCTCGTTTCTGTATGGTGGAGATTGCTGACAACACAGGCAACGAAAAGAGCATTTTCTTGAATGGTATGGGTGGGTCCAAGTTCCCAATCGCTGTTGCTCACGGTGAGGGTAGAGCTCACTTCGGCAGCAAGGGTGCGCTTGACAACTTTGAGTCCAATGACCTTGGCGCCATCAGATACGTTGACAATTACGGTAACGTGACACAAAGATTCCCATTCAACCCTAACGGTGCCGTCAACGGGATTGCCGGTATCAGATCACCAAACGGTAGAGTCCTTGCTATGATGCCACATCCAGAGAGAGTCAGCAGACTAGAGGCCAATTCCTGGTACCCAGAGGGCAAGTTTGCTGAGTGGAAGGGTTATGGACCATGGATCAGACTGTTCAGGAATGCTAGAAAATGGGTTGGTTAGGACAGCGACTATATAAATGCTAAATCTTTCTAAAGCACAAAACAAGATCAAGCTTTTTTTCGTATTGCGGTTGAGCAATATACAACTAGCTTATCCCTAAATATTACTTTATATTACACTTAGTACAACGTTATTTTAGTCAAATCAAGATTAGTTTGATTTTCATGTTAACTTGGAAATCTGAATAAAATGAAGATATTTTATTTTTATATTTGGTCTTGGGAAGTAAAAAACATAAATATGAATGAGTGGGGGGAGGTTTAGTGTGTAAAGGAATGTTGAGTTCCCTGCTAAACCCTATATATAAAAAAAATCTATGAGCGGGTGTGTTAATTTTCGTAATCTTATATTTTAGAATTTTTTTTTGATATTTTTTTTTTTGGTTTTCTTTCTTTCAGGTGTATGAAATACATTTTCCTTTCGTAACCGTACAGAGCAGTGCACCTCTGTGTTCAGATTTTATTTTGTATAGTAATTTAACAATATAGTCTTCACTTGAGGATACCAGAGAAAAAAAAGGTAAAAAAAAAAAAGTTCAATAAAAAGAATGGCAAAAATTGATAAGAAATGAATAGATGGAGGTAAAAAAAAAAATGAAGTCAGGTGTTGAAAAATAAACCGATACTAAATATCATTGTATAAGAAAGAACAAATCAATTGTGCTTCTTGGCGGTCTTTTCAGCCTTCTTCTTCATTCTCTCCTCTCTGGCAGCCTTAGCCTCTGGCCCGGACTCGGTGTCCAAGCAGTAATCCCACCATCTGAAAGAGGAGGCGTAGTTACCGATGAAGTAGTGGTGGTGCAAGTCGTGGTGTTCGGCACCGGCCCAGAAAGGTAGGAACTTGTTCAAGGACCATGGGAAGTCGTAACCGCTGTGGGAGTCGACGGCCTGGAACAGTCTCAAAGTGATCCATACACAAAGGGTGAACAAGTGTAGGTTGCCGGTGTACATGACGTACAGGATTGGCATACCGACGGTACCGAAACCTAGGGACATGGTCTCTAGAGGGTGTGCGTACTCGGCGGACAAACCGAATGGGGCGGCGTAACGGTGGTGTTGCTTGTGGATGTACTTGTAGAAGACGCCGTAGTGGAACAGTCTGTGGGCCCAGTAGTGCCACATGTCTTCTAGGACGAAGAAAAGAGCGATCTCTAGGGACATTCTTTTGATGGATGGGAATGGGACCTCTACGGTGATACCTAGCTTCTCGCACATTGGGTGGAAAGTCCAGATTGGGATGGCCTCGACTAGGAAGTGGGAGAGCAGGACGGCCTTTAGACAGTACAGCTGTTCCTTAGTGGATGGGATTTTGGTTGGCTGCAGCTTCCATCTTCTGAAGTAAGGGATTTGGTCGATGATGAACCAAGGTAGACAACGGAAGAAGTACATGAACTCGTGCAGTAGGAAGAACATTAGACCGGTTGCGAGGACGTCGTTGTTCATGTAAGTGTACCAGGCAGCCCAGTACTGTTCCATAAAGTTCAATTGTGGCTGGAACTTGGCGACGTTAGCCAAGGTGCTGAAGTAGGTGTCCTCACGGACAAGTTCTGTCAGCGTAGCGTTGTTGAAAACGGCAGACATATTGTAGTTGGGTTTTTTGATAGTCTCTATAGCCCTGTGTGTAAAAACAAAAAGGCAAGAAAGCAAGAAAAAGAGAAGCTTCGTATTGATCAAGGGAGGCAAGGTGAATATTGAAGAAAACTCTGTTTATATATACAATTTTTCTACTCTTGCTTCTGCAAGTTTTTGAAGAGATAATTATACTTGCAGGTCTTACTTTTTTTTCTTTGTATGAGTTCATCGTAAAATCTGCATTACTAGAGTAGAAAAAAAAAAGTTGCAGTGCTTACACTATGTGGTTCGTACAAGTTCAAAGCGAAAAAATAAAGAAGGCGAACAGTCAGTGCAAAAAAAAGCATCGGTTCTTGGTGATGGGATAGGACGTATACGATGGCTAGCCCTAAACGAAGCACTGGAAAAGCAATAGCCAGAGTGCCCGAGTGCGAGTGAGAGGGACTTACAATGCTGGGACTTCGATGATATGGGCTGAGACAGAGAGAGACTGCTTTACTCATTCAATTTATTTCGAAATTTTTTTTTTTTGCAACGATTTCTATTATCGGCATTCTCGAGCATTAACCTGGAAAGGCAGGGAGACACAGACCCGGGACTGAGTGTTTTTCTTCGAAAAAGAAAGAGCTGCTGCCCTGCGTGGTTGCCCAGTTTTATCGAGGCAAACAGAGATCACTGCAGGGGCGGCCAGACCAGTGCACGGGTCTACGTGCTGACAAAGAGCGCGGGCACTCTGATAAAACGAGAGAGCCCAAGCGAGGTTCGAAGAGTAAGCACCTGCGCCTGACGTCAGGGCTACGACGCTGTCTGCGGTTAGTAGGAAGGGGGGGGGTAGCATTGTGTTTCTAATTTTTTCGGGTCTTGCAGAGAAACAAACGGAGCACGAGTCAAAAAAAAACAGCCCATAACGAAAAGCAATCGCTGCTCCTGTGTTCCTGCGAAGCAGAGGGACGAAGTGTCTGTAATAATGATGAGTCGCTGTGGGTCTAAAGCCGACGGAGAGATCGGGCCACAGTTGTGCCCTCTCGTATGCAGCACCTGTGCTATACGACGCAGCTCGCTCTGGCTCGCGTGGTGGGTCCCTCGGGCTTTGCCCAAAAAGTAATGGAAACTGCTAAGATAGAGAGACCCAACGCGGAGGCGGGTAAATCTCTGATCAGATACGAGGTCGTTTACAAGACTTTCAGCCACCCCGGGGGGAGGGGGGTGTAGCCAAGCGTCTCAGCCTTGAGTTTCCGCCCAGTGGGAGTTATCGCTGCCCGGACCAATTTCCCGTCCCACCCTGGTGGAGACTTCGGTATTCTTTTGGTAAATGTTCGCATCGCGCGGCAAGTACAAGCACGTGCTGCAAGAGGGATTACGTGTGGGAGGATTTTGATGGATCAGAAATATAGTCATTAATAATTGTATTCATCGAACGGGAGAGTACTTAAACACCGCCGCCCTAACATTAGAGATGCCAGAAAGAAAAGTAGGTAAAAATAACAAGTGTCATCACATTGGTAACATCAAAAACCCCGTCAGTTTATATACTTTGTTACATAGAGCTGCACACCATTTTTGATCACACTATCAACTGATAGTGCCGAACTCAACGGAAGCCTCCTCTTTACAAGATGAGCCCTCCACAGAGAAAGAAAAATCAAAATAAAATGTGCAACACTAGAATATAGTTGTCATTCAAAAAAGAGAGCGCTTATATCTTTGCATTCCCGATGGTCTTAAAGTGTGATATTGACTTCATTGAAGCCCCCACGTAGCGGATTGTGGAAAACTTGACGTACAACCTTCGCTTTATATAGTTACAAGAGCGTGCAACAGTAAGCCATGCAAAATGGAAAAGAGAAAATTTTTCTTTGTCGTACCTTCTTGTTACCCTACAGCATAGGGCTTTTTCCAGGGCTACAAAAGATTACAGACGGGTAACTAAGTTGGGTGTTCATACAACGCATTTTATTACGTAAGATATGATTTTACATATGACTGGTACAGAGCTGTGGGTGGGTGCCGTGAAACAAGGAACATGTTCAGTAGTGTACGAGGGTGGTAGTACTTTCTACTCCATCAGCAATAACTCTATTGTCCCTCGCCATCTCCAACTGTTCCCGCAATATCTCAATCTCATGGGAAAGTTTATTCTGGCGACGTTGGATAGATTGCATTCGTTTTTCTTCTCTTTGTTTTTCCATCGCTAGCATGTATTGGTGCTTCTTTTGCAACGCAAATATCTGTTTGAGATAATTGGGGTTTGCAATAGCCATCAAGTCTCTATCTACTGTGAATTTGTTGATCTTGTTGTACCTTAGATACTCACCCAGTCCTGGGCCTTCCATTTTTACAATATGTTGCTTACCAGACTCAGAATATACTTTCATACGGAAATCTAATATAAACTGACGATAACGCTCATAATGGAGCTCTGTACTTTCCACAAATTCAGAAAGATTATCTCCAATGATAGCGTCCCTCAAATTCTTGTATTTTGTATTGTTTTTGGGCCGGTTTATTGTGTTTGCCCGCTTGTTCATGGCCTCTTGCCAGTGGTAAAGCTGGCGTTGGATACGTATGTCATATGGAGAATTATAATGGTACTCCCTTGCAATGTCTTTAGATGTAAAAAATTTGCAAACTTTGATATTTTGCGCTCTCATAATAGCTTTAACTTTTTGCTTCATTGAGTTAAGTTCTGTTGTTGTCAGATAGTCGCTTTTGGATAGCACAGGGATTAAATTACATCTACTAGATATCTCTCTCATGGTCATAACATCTATTGGATGAAGGGAGACTTCATACGCATCAATGAAATAGAGACAACAGTGTACTCTAGTATCTCTTATTTTTCCTTGTCGATAAGGTTGCTCTTCTTGAAACACATACCCACACATTTGATCTTCGAGATAGTTAATCAAAGGAATCCAGCAATACTCATTATCGATGCTAGCACCAAACCCGGACGTTTCGATAATGTTCAGGTTCAATCGTATGCCTGTGCCATCTTCAATTACACAAGAATGTTTCTCAAATACGGATAACTCATTTACTGCACAAGTATCAACCAGTTCTGTATCAAACATTGAGTTTATGAATGTGGTTTTACCGGAGCCTGCTCTACCACATACTATTAAGTTGAACAATAGACCTTCATTAGAATATTTTTTTACTCTTTGATTCAGAATTTCTGATACACCAACTTCATAATCTTTGTTTACAGTATTCAACATCACAACATCTTCTTGAATTCCAAGATGTACCAGATCAACCATTCCATTATTGTCTTCCTCAAAAATAACAAAGGATTCCCCATTATCCTCTATATCTTCCCTTTTCGTACTAGCAGAATTGTCCATACCAATTTGAAAAGTACCCATAGTATATCATGACCTGTTCATGCGAGTTAGAATAAAGTTATTTGAAACATATCAAAGTAACAAAATCAGAAAGCCTAATAATTGAAAAATACAGTGAGCAAACTTGAGTAACTATTATTTATATTTCAATGCAATTTGCCCTGCTTTTTTTTTTAGTTATACTTATTCTCTTATATAGTTCTAATGTATTGACACAAAAACGTATGAACAAGAAAAGCAAATGTTTGAATATTTGATACCACAACATTAGTGGGTAGAGAAATCAATGCAAAATTATTATCACGAAAGTGAGAGAATTGAATAAATGATTAGTGAGGTAGAAACCTACCTAGATACAACGTAACATCAATGAAGTCCTTATATTGGATATTTGCTATACCTTCTTGGTTGGAATCAAATTTCCTGAAAATCTTTGTTAATCTCATTAACCAAACAAGCGCTTCTACAAACTTATCAAACTTAAGCTCCTTTGCGTTATTGGCAGGATTAATAAATTCAGCATATTGATCAAACAATTTCTCACTTACTTCTACCGGAACCATGTAGCCAAGCTCTTGCAGAGAATTGTGAAACTCACTCATTGTAATCGTGTAAGACCCATTAATGTCATTATCCACATATACCTTCCTCCACTTCTTTACACGCTTGTATAGAGAAATAAATTCACTTTCGTTGACTGTACCGAACCGTGTTGCGCCGAATAAGTTGATCAGTGCATCAACCGATGATATACAGAAATGCGTGTTATCATCATTTTGCAAAAGATTTTGGAGTTCCTCGGCCGTGAGCCTGCTCTTCCCCCTCACATCATGGTTGTGGAACAATTGTATTGCTATCCTTGAATCCTTAGAGTCATCTTCCGTTAGTGATTTTGGCGAATCACGGACTTGCTGTTTAACCCTGGAGATCATGGCATTCGGCACCACAGGTGACTCATTAGCCACTCTCGGAGGAGTGTGTCTCACTTGTGCTTGTGCCCTCTGTGCTGCCGACGAGGGGGGGTCCATAATCGGCGGAGATGAAACTATACGGCCCGAACTGGAGCTCCCATTATTCGTGGCATATATCGCCTGTGGATGCGGGTTAGTCTGCGGTACAGGCCGTGCCCTGCCATTACCGTACCCAACACCAACTTGTTGACTAGCTCCATGCACATAGTCGGCACTCGGCACATGTGTCTTCTGGGCCTGTTGTTGTTGCACCCGCTGTTGCTGCATCTGCAACTGCTGCAGTTGTCTCTGCTGCAATTGCTGCTGCAGGTGCTGCTGTTTACCCACAGCAGGCTCCGAATGTACCCTCGCGCCCTCTGACCGCCTTATGCGAGCCTTCCGCTCCTTCTCCTCCTCAGCCCGCCTGTCATTCTGCATCGCCTCCTTCGGCGTCGCATACAGCAGCAAGTCATCACCAGCTGCGTATTTCAACTTCCTAGCACACATTCCACTCCACACTCAAAATTTCCCACCAGCACGGCTCAGTTCTGCTCAACGCTCCTCAAAAACAAACCAGCCACTAATGACGCCCTAAACTGATCTACTGTTGTCTTAGTCCCGTCTCCTCCAGCCTATCCACGCTTCAAAGAATAGGGAATAGCTTATCTTGTTCTTACAGACAGGAGCTGTTCTGGCCGTTCTCTTCCGTCCGCATCACCCTCGGAGAACGCTATTTTGAAAACGCGAGGTCGACAGAGCGAGCTTTGAAAAACTTGCTGCTCGCAGTGAAAAACTTTCGCAGAATATAGGCAATTTTGCTTTCTGAAAAATTTACAAAGGCCTAAGGGCATTGTGCATTGTGCAGTGTTCCCGTGGGGTCAGGTTCTGTTTTCTGGCTGATGTCCTGTGCCTTGGTGATTTACATAATTCTCCACTTCCTGATCTCCTTCTGTATTTCTTGCCACAAACGTGTTTCCTTCTCGCCAAGTCAGTCTTTTGGATACCTTGAGAAGGTAGCGTCATCGAGTCTTGCTCTCCTTCCCCACACTTTCCTGCCTCCTGCCTTACTTCCATATTGGAAAGCCAGGCATACAATCACGGAAACTCCGGGTTCCTCCTGGTATCGCGAAAGTATACGGATTCAAGCAGATAACTCAGGCTGATTCTGGTTGCTCCCAGCTCAACTGCTTTTCGTTCGCTATATGCATGGTCTGGAGCTCCTTACTGGTTTCCTGGATTTGCATTTTATTACAGGCTGCTCTATTTTCTCCTCCATTGCGACACTAAAGACTCTAGCCTAAGAGATACACAACAGCTTATCAAAAACAACCAAACTAGGCGATCATTACTTACTGACTCCCTTGTTTATACGTTCGCTTATAATCTCGCCCATCTCGATATTATGCATCTGGTTCTATACGTACCAAAATCCCAATACTTTCATAAACAATTACTGGACAAAAGATAGAGAACAACAAGAATAAGAGGTTACCGCAATAAATATATACTGCTGGATCGTTTTTTTTTTTCACCTTTCTGTTCCTTCTTTTGCATACTAAGCACAGCGTAACATCTCAGAAGCCATCATGATTTTCATGTCTTTAGGCCACTTCTGCGACATCCATGGCCCGACACTAGTTTGTGTGACACAGGAAGGCCAAGCGGGAACTAACGGTAACGAATTACTTCTTCCAGACTACCCCACTGAGTCCTACTGCGAGTCATGTTCTCTCCATTTCCCCGAGTGTGCATCAAAGGACGATGACGTGAATTCTGCGCAGCACATGGCTTCACTTTCGCTGTCAAACACCTCAAGTGAGGATGCCAACGGACCCACAACCCAGAACCCTAAGTCAATCCGAACATTCATAGACAATAAAACTTTTGTGACCACACAGTACTCTGCAATTAGGTACCAACTATCAACGTCTATGATACGAAAAGCATTTTCTGAAGAGACAATGATCTATGACAGCTCACCACTGGTTTTCTATGACGAAAATAGAGGCCTAAACCTGGTAATGGGGTTCAAGTTGTACGACCCAAACGCCAGAGGTAATGAACGCAGATATTGTTTGGTTCTTACCATTAGCAACTCTGAGAATATTGACGCTATGCAACTTCTTGCTGCCTTTTGGAATTTCGTCACAGATAGTTTCGGTATGCTAATAAATAGTTTGAAAGCCAAACACTCAAAAAATTGTGCAAATTTGGACAGTAGTAATTCGGAAGAAGGCAGACTTACAAACGATATAGGAAATTTTCTGAGGGCTAATAAAGCAAATAAGGGGAGAAACCTCTCGGAACTTACCCAAGACAATAATATTTATCTTCGAATTCACAAATGGAACACTTATATTTTGAATACTTTGAGGACCTACGTTGAAAAGAACATATTATAGTGGTCTCTTTCGTAAATCTCACTAGATTATAGACAGCATTGATGAAGTCAATACAAACGACAAACATTAAACTAAGTGAAAGAAAAATGAAAACAAGTCCAATGTTAAATATGAAAAATTATATACTTACTGTATTTTATTTATCTAATGACCGTTACGATAATTATTACAACGCATTTCAGAGCTATGATAACGCTTCCTCATGCTCTAGAGTCTTCAAATAATGTTTTCTATGGTAGAATATCTGTGCTTATGTATAATGAATTTTGCAGATGGCTTTAAACCAAGACTGACCGAACCGATCGAGTCAATACTCGTTTGTCTTTCATGGGAAATATCGTCATCACTAACGTCCATTTCAGTTACTACATTTTCTTCATTCGAAATCAAAGGCTTTGCTATGTCATTTTCCGTTGCTTTCACATCACTGTGAATGTCATTTTCTGATTGTTGAAGTTTGACTTTCTCTTCACTGGTGATTTCTTCCTCAACCTCAACAAAGTCTAGATCGCTCATATCTGGTTGTTTTAGGATATTTAGCGGAACATTAAAACCAGATTTTCCATTATCAATATATCTTTCTCTAATGGAGATGCCAGGTCCCCTGAACCAAATAATATTATTTGTAGTTAACGTTGGATTTTCTGCCACCCGCCTAGTTCTGTTTCCTACATCAGTAGCTGCAACAGGTTCACTTGAAAAGTTGAATGGTAATGGGAGAACATATGAGTGAGGGACGTCAATGGTTATATACCTCATGCCTCCCTTTGCAGCTTGTTGAGATAAATCAGTCACAGCACCATTTAGAGCTGCTGAATTTACTTGGGTGTTTTTATTCACAGATTGTCTCAATGTTTGGATTGTGCTGGGTTTCTGTACTCTTTGATTGGTATCAACACGACCGCTTGAAGTGGATGTTGGAGCTCTGTTTGAGGCAGCAGTCTTATGCTGCAGAGGTGGGGTTTGTGGTTTTTGATATGGAACTTGTTTCATAGTCATATGTGGTGTGCTTATAGGTATACTCGGTTTTGCCTGTTTCAATGTCGGCAGTCTGGTGGAATACTGACTGGTTCGTGGTAACGCATTTGCGGTCTGCATATTTGTGATTATAGTTCCATGAGTTTCATCAATTATACCCTTTTCTGGAGGATCACCTGGCCTAATAATATACCTTGGACAATCATCCGAAGTTGAATATTCACCAAGATCATCCCGCTTAACTTTTGGCCTCAAGTATACAGCACCTATCAATGGCGGTGCTGTTGGGTCGCCCTCTGTTGGCTCAGGAATACGATCATTGGGTGTGGCATTCGGTGGTAGTAAATGTCTTATTGGAGAAGGGTATTTAAAGAATTTTCGACCATTGACTGGAATTGTATCTTCATCTTGGTCCCGCAGTTCTTCAGGAAGACAAGCTTTCCATGTTCTGATTTTATTAAAAACTTTATCGCTCTCATTGTATCTAAACTCACAGATAAATAATGGACCGTCATAAGGAATTGCTGGATTACCACGTTGATATCTTGTAAAATGGACCACGTAGCATTTTCCGACCAAATCATTTATTAGATGGTCTCTATATTGACCAGTTTTTACTACCTCATTTTTATAGAACAATCTATCAACACGATGTACAGTTTGTTCAGGTCTAAAGTACCAGCAGGCATTCAACCATCTAGTTCCATCACTGGTATACCAAAGTTTGAATATCTGAGCAACAACGGGTTTGTTTGGATCATTGCCATTATTAAGAAGTACCCAATCACCTATCTGATAAACATTACCTCTCACCTCAATACTTTCCATTGGATATCTCAATTCTCCCTCAGGTAAATAATCCTCATCAGGTTTTGATAGTTCAATATCAACTAATTTTCTAAAATGATACTCAAGTAAACCAGCTGCCTTCATATACAAAGGATTAGCGCTATGAAACCTTTTGTAATTATCTATCATCATCGTGAAATCATTCTGAAAGCTTTCAAAATTCTTGTATTTTCTTGTTTTGACTCTTCTTCTAATATCATCTAAGCAAACAGGATAACTAATCATTTGATAATAAGCCGGATTTGTACTTTCATCGGGTAATTTATCGAAGGTCAACGTTAAGTTTTGATTGTTTTCATCTACTTCACGTTTTAACATCTTCATTATATTCTTTATCCTCAATAAATATGGTAAGTCAATAATTGGTGGTCTACCTCGCCTAGTTTGTAATCTTTGCTGTATCGATGACTTTACTCCCACACTTGGGGAATGTGTAGTTGGTGTAGTTGACAATGATCTTGGAGGATTTATTGGTTGTGGACTTCCTTTGGAACGAATTTCATGTGGTGAATGAGATTTGGAAGGAAGTTGGTTGGTACTTACTCCCTTTCTACTGCCTGATATGTTGGAGTTATCGTTGAAACTAGAACCGTTGGGAAGTGCATTTGACACTGGTTGTGGAATGAAAGGCTTTATTGATTGTGGTGTTCTTGTATTGTAATTGCTACTGTTGCTATTGGAGATGCCTTGATGTGCCGGATTTGAGCCATGAACCAAATTTACTTGTGATCCATTCATTGAATGTACAGGATTCTTTTTCGGCATTAATCTTTGATTTTGCCAATTTTCTGAATCCTCAGGTAAAACACCTAAATTTGGATATGTGACGTTTTGATAGACCGCATTCAGTTCAGGAATAGCCTTTGTTCTAAGAAATTGGTCCAGTATACTGGCATATCTATATATCACAGATTCCTTTGAATTATAAGTTTTTGCATTCCATGGAATTTGACAAACGTCGTTGATAAATTCTTGCGCACTAACATAATGGGGTAATCTCTTCTTCATGGTATTGAGCGATATTGGATTCTTAATAACACTGTAGTAATCAGGATAATCTTTCTTGATTGGAAGTACATTAAAAACAGGAAATATCTCAACTCCGTTATTGTCTTTCAACCGGAAGATAGCATCATACTGTTTCTTCAAATCAGTACGTAACTGTGTAAATTGCCCATCCATCCTATGTTAAATTCAATTATTCACTTATTGCTTAATATCTTTTTTGTTTTTGTGTTATAATTAATTTATGCTGAGTTGTTTTTACCTGTCCGGTTGCTATTCAAATTTTTCTATTCTAGTTGGTTATTTCAATATTTGAGAACGTAATACAACACGCCTTCTTTTCCGAATTTACCAGTGTACAATATTCGCGACTCAATGGCTATACACTATTCAGTGGTATCAAAAAAAAAACAGCTCGCGTCCCTGCCCTGTAGGTTCTTTTTATCGTGTCAGCAAAGTCAATCTATACTGGTTTACTTGAGCTACTCCGGTAACTCGCTCGTGGCCAATCCTATTTCCACTAACCAACAGAGTATTAAAAATTCACTTCTATACTGCTAAACAACGATCAAATAAAAAAAGAATCCTCCCAGTATTTAGCCGCTGAGCACAGTTGAAATTTTCTAAAGGTCCCGTTGTGATCTCTTTCTCTCACTATCTCTTTTGAAAATCTCGTGTCGTATGTTTTTTAACAGCTTTCGTCCTTCGACTTCATGGCCTTTGCCCTTTCGCCCAACTCTTTTTTTCCTTTGTTACTTTCTTTCCGTTTTTTCTCTCAACTTGTTTTTCTCGTCTTTGGCCCGCAGCAATCGCTTCACGTGCAATGTGTACATATACGTATACACACGTGCCAATTGAATGATTGTGTTATCGTTAAATATTGGATATATGACAATAATAAACTATATATATGGAGTGCTGTTACTATGTTGAGGGGAATATGCTATACAATCCAACAGCGGGTGCACTTAGTACAGGGGTAAGTCTCATTACCACGGATAGGGTAGATTTATTTCAATGTTGTTATTTTTGTTGTGAATTCTCTCTTGAACAGCAACTATTTGATTAAATTTGTGCTACCACTTTCAAATCATAGCTTGGTCAGGAGGGCAGAACTTGTGAGACTCATTTGGTTTCGTCACCTTTTTTTTTCCCCTTTTTTGTAGTATTAGTGAAATGATATTAGACATGAATGTTCTATATAAATGCAAATATTGTAGTATATAAAGTGTTCCAGTAGCAAAGTTTGAATGCTAAGTGTATAAATGGAAATGAAATAGTTGCAGGAAATAAGGGGGGGCAGTGAGAACAACTCTCAAATGGAAAAAAAATGAGTAAATGAAATGAATAATATTAATGTGTTGGATGAAGAATAGTTAAGACAAAAATAAAAAGACAAAAGCAAAGAAAGCCAACGTCACTGCTCGTGGAAAGATCAACGATTATGTATGCTTTCAGTTCGAAAGTTGCATCAAAAATTTATATTAATGAATGCTCAAAATTGATATTTTTTTCTAATTTTATATTTTTTTTCTCCCTTTTCTGTACTGATTTCAATCCTCATGCTCCTTGGAAGTTTCTTTACTGCTTTCAACATGTATTTGATTTAGCTCGATACCCTCTGGTGGTTCGGTTATCGACCTATCAGAAGATGATATGTTAGACTCATGGCCTTTGTTGTCTTTATCATACACTTTGATGATTTGGACTCTCCAGAATCCATCTTCGCCAAGAATATCCTTGGTCTCTAATCTGTAGTGGCCCCACTTTGGTAGAAGTCTGGCCCAAACGAGCCAGTAGAAGCCACCGAATGCAAAAATACCCCAGGCAACAACACAGTGAATCCAATATGGTGCGTGCTCGTAAACACTCTCTCCGTGGGTTGGAGGGATATATGGGGCAACAATCAAGTAGATGTTTGACAACATAAAGAAGGTGGTGATAGTCACACCCGCCTTGATAGGTGGGTTCCACTCGATCTTACCTTGTCTCCTTTGCCAGTAAATCCACAGTAGACCTGCAGAAATAACAAAATTAATGATATTCATTGGGTAGGAAATCAAGTTCAAAATAATGTTATAAGCATCACCTGGTGGAGGGGCTAGAATGGTTACCATACAGACAATGAAATGCTGGAATAGACCCACTGCTGGAGAGTTGAATGGCTTGGACGTTGCAAAGAAATTAGAAAACGGCAATACACCTTCACGGCCCAATTGCTGGATAATTCTACCTTGAGAAAAGATAACAGAAAGCACATTACCAAGAGCACTTAAACCAACCAATGCAGCTGCAACTCTCTTAGCGTTACCACCAAAAACGATGTCGAAGAAATCAGCTGCTAAAATCAACTTGGAAGAGATCAATTTCTCCTTTGGTACAACAGCGAAATAAGCAATATTGACAAAGATGTAGATAATAGCCAGACAAATCAATGAGGTTGGACCGGCAATCTTTAATGTTCTAACAGGATCCTTGACTTCACCAAGGGCGTAGTTAACGTTGGAATAACCGACGAAAGACCAGATAACATTGTACAATGCATTAACCACACCGTAGGCAGTAGCCTTCTCTGTGCCTTCAAATGCATGGTGGAAATTATGTGATTGGTAGCCATGTTTCAAACCACCACCTAGAGCAACCCAACCAGTAATCGAGATGAAAATAACGATACCAATTTTGAAAATACCCAATAAATTTTGAAGGTAAAGACCAGCTTTGACACTAATAGCGTTCACGGCAAAACAGAAAAAAATGACTGCTACACCAATACCTCTTTGGTTCCACTTAGTGACCTCTTTTTCAGCGGCGGTTAAGAACATGACTGCAGTGTTAATAGAATTACCTGCAGCCCAACCTAGGAAGAAAACGTAGGATGCATACATGCATGTAATAAAAAACTTAGGTTTCCTGATAATGGCTTCCAGGTAGTTCTTTTCACCACCATTCTTTGGAATTGCTGTACCGAACTCCATGTAAACATATAGGCCAGCGAGTGCAATAATAGCGCCAACTGCCCACAGAATCAATGCCAGACCAATTGAACCACTCAGAGTGTAAATTGTGGAGGAGACAGCGAAGACACCGGTACCTAACATTCTATTACAAATCAACCCGATACAAGAAAACATACCCAGTCTCTTCTCACCTTGATCCATCTCCGTGGCGAACTGTTGCCCTTGTTCTACGTCAGAGGCTTCGCCATCTCCGCTGTAGGTAGTTTCGTCAGACTTCTTTGATGTTGAGTACTGATAGTTGTCCTTATTGAACACATTCAGCTGTGATATAAAACTTCTATTCTGTGACATTGTTATATCCTAGTACTCATGTATTCTATGTGTTGTCGAAAATTAGAACTCAAGCGCCGCAACTGGCTCTTGTATTGTTATTATATTCCTTGGTTCCGTTTCACCTCAGAACAATTCTGGCAATAACGTAAAAAATGCAAATTAAGCAAACGCTTTATAAATGATAATTCAGTCGCAGTAATTATCGGCGGTGTTATAGATGACTAGCAAATTAGTTTGGACTAATCAAGTTAACAAATTGTGGTTAGAAAAAAGTTTACCTGTAGCTTGCACAACTGTGGGAATAATATGTGCACAAAACAAATTTCTTTTTTTTTGGGGGGGGGGGAGGGATGTTTGATTAAATTTCTCCTTGCGATGAGATCGACTGATGCGAACGGCACTTTTAACACTCTCCGAGACAATACGGCGATATCCAAAAGAAGGAAAATGGGTATCTGCAGTCCAAGCATCTTATATATTCACAAGTTCGTTTAGTTTCTTCCAGGAAGAAAAAATTTTCTACACTAGCTTACGATAACTGTGTGTGTGAATGTGTGTAGTTCCCATTACTGTGTACACACTGAATTAAAAAAACTATTTCAAGGGTCTTCTCTTTGATTTCCTATAGCTTAATTTGCACAATTTTTTTTTTTTTCATGTTCTTTGTTCACTTTGTGCGATGCTCTTGCCATGGTGCTTTAGCTGAGGACTCTGCTGCTCTTTCACTGGATGGGGGTGGGCAGGCAGGGAGTTATGGGATTTAAGCAGCTCATCCCTCCCCCAGCGTTTCTTTTTTCGGGTAGAGAGGACTCTGTGCAGGTTTTTCTCTGCCCCGCGTAAACCTTCTCTATTTTCCAAGAATTGCTTTTCCTATGCAACTGCAGCTTGTTCTCTGCTGCCGACCACTCCGACAGTCCCGCTACAGCAATTGCGGAGAAGAGAAGCACCAGAAAACTTGCTACGATAAGCAGCAGGTATCTCGTATGCAAGGATACCCAGTAGGTAGGGACAGCTTCAGTACCCTTCCGGCACGGTGACAAATTACAGCAGCTTCCCGACTAGTGACTATGCGGCGTAGCTCCGGGCTATGCAGGACCACCCTGGTCTGAGACATTGCTCCGTTGTCGCTCCCAAAGAACCATCCCACAGGTATCCCCATACGGTGTCTGTTACCCGGTTACCATCCCGTCTTTTCTCTTTACTCAGTTCACACGCCACCCCCTCCTCACTGCTGTACACAATCCCTTTCTTACACAGGGGGTGTTGCTTTCTGTTTCTCCCACATTTTTTTCTTTGGTTCGCCCTCTTCCACAGCTGCAGGACAGACACAATTATGGCTATCCCTCTTTTGCACTCTAGCTGCCAGGTTTCTGTGCTTTGACATATTCTGTGTGGGCTGGAATTGGAAAGTGCACAGTTCTGGTGAGGAAAGCGAAAAAAAAATTGTGTCAAACTGTGTCGTGCCGTGCAGATCAAAAAAAAAAAAGGCTAAACGCAGAGCTTGCCGGTACTGTGGGGAGGGTAACCAACTTGAAGACAAAACGACGCCGGAGCCGCCTAGACTAAAGGGCTCTGTATCTGATGGATCCCAAACTAGCATGTCTACGGAAGCAGAGGGCGTTGGGGGTGTCCGGGACGGAGCTTGATGAGTCAGGGTTCTTAGTCATGGTCTGTTTTGGCATGTACAAATTTGTTCTGTGTGTATTTACTGTTTCTGCTGACCTGGGTTTACGTTACGTGGATTTTTTTCCCTATGTAAATTTGGATTAACGAGATATTATATTATCTATGCAGATTTTTAGTAAGTTTTCTTTTTTTTTTATTTATCTATATATGCGGTAAAACATTGTTGGTCCTTACAGGTTCTCGGTTTGGAGGGTGAGAAGGAACATTTGTAGTCCGTCTATTCTTCTCCTTTCCAGCCAAGAGCAGACAACTCTTCGCGGAACTTGTCCTCAGTTTCGATCTTTTTGACTTGCAGGTCCTGGAGCTTCTCGCCTGCAGCTTGCTTCTCCTTTAGCGTTTCGATAGCTCTCAACTTCTTCAGCAAAGATCTAATCTTCTTCTCTTCTGGAGAAGCCTCTTTGGCAGGGTCGGCTGGTGTGTTTGAGATAGGCTGTGGGGTTGGAGATGACTCAGCGTCCTCCCCGTTGGCTTTCTTGTTTGCCCTTCTTTTTCTGTTCTTGTTCGCAGCAGCACTCTCCTTGGCTTGCATCCCCGGGATGGTTAGTCCTGGAATGGTCTTTTGGATTCTTGAACCCGCACCGGGAATGCTGTTGTTGTTCGCAACAGCAGCTGCTCTCCTTGCGTGAGGGGGCTTGTAGGCACCACCACCACCGCTAGCACCCGATTTCGCTTGTGCTGAACCATTGTTCTTGCTGGTCTTCTTGGGATGGCTCTCTTCGTATTGTTTAGCACTCTCGTGAATCACTAGCTCCTTCTTTGCGTTAGCTATCTTTGGATCAAGCTTGGCATCGGCAGAATCTGGCAGCGGAGTCCAGTCCTTAATGACATGTGGGTGGTCCTTCAATGTCTTATATTTACACGTGTTTCTCCAATCGACCTTGAGCAACTCATCAAATTCTTTGGCAAAAACTAGGTTGCCACTGACGTGCCATATCTTGACACAGTTGTCAACTCTTAATCTTGGAGATGTAGTTGCAGTCATGATGAATTCGCCACCAGGAGACCACTTACAAACTGATGTGTTAGCTGCGTCGAAAATAGTTACAGACTTAAATTTATCATGACGGTCTAGAATCTGAACAGAGCCCTGGAGGTTACCAAATCCTGCAATAAGAATATAGCTGCCACTTGGAGAAAACTGAATGGTATTCTTTGGTTGCTTCTCTAGGGAATGTACGACATTTCCTCTTAGGTCGAAAAATTGAATAGTAGCAGGCATGTAACCGGAAATAACACCAAACTGCCTGGAGGTTGGAGACCATGCAAAGTCGTGTACAGGCCCCTTGGCTAAAGAAACGCGAACAGAGTTATTACCGACAGCACCGTTCACACCTTGGAAAGAAAGTAGGTATAGTGTATTTTCACCATAGTATGACTTGTTAGAAGAGTCAAAATCAGTGGTAGCAACACATAAGACAGCATTGCCTTGTGGGTTCCATTGAAGTTGGCATGAATCAGCTTTGAAGAAGGTTTTGGATGCAATCTTCTTGGTAATTTTACCTTCCGTGATAGACCATATAGAAAGTTGTGCAGGTTTGCCGCTTTTCTCCGGAGTAAATGTACAGATCGTTGGGAAATCTGCAGGTGATACTTGGTAGGTGGAGAACGGTTGTGCTTCGTTTTCCTGTGTCTTTGACAGAGTAGAAAAAGGTTGGTCAAAATGGAAATTTGTTTTATTCTCTTCATTGATTTTCACAATTCTAATTTCATTCTTGAACATTTTCAACGCATAGTCATCGAGCTTGGAAAATTGCATGAACCAACTGTTCTGTGGTTTGTGTTGGTATTGATACACAGGCTCTTGCTCCTCCTCTCCTTCAAACACTTTGTTCAAATACCAAACTTTCACGTTCTTGTGCTCTGAATCCTTAGCAGAAGGTCTCTCCCATGTGCTCAAATAATTACCTGAGGGTGAAAACTGGATATCGTAGACATCATCAATGTTCAGAGTGAGGAGTTCCACTTCCAACAGTGGGCCAGAGAAAACATTTACCTTGTGCTTTGTGGAGATAGCAAAAAATCTACCGCAAGGAGAGATCACAGATGAGATGACCTGGTCGTCCTTGGCATTGGCAGCTGAGTTCGATTGATTAAAATCAGGATAGCCTTGAAATAATTCAATGTCCTTGTTGGTCTTCAAGAAGAATTGGGAAGACATCGTTGTGATTTTTTTTTTCTGTTGGTGTTGCAGTAGCGTTGGATCCTATTCTATCTAAATTTAATGACCCAATTCGTACTAGAACTTGTATTTCCCTCCTAAGGTATTAGTTTGTGTTATGCGTAAGCCCTGAACTGAAAAGCTATTGGTAACAACTGTAACAAGCAATAACTCAAAAACAACTAAACACTACAGGAAAGTGAGTGGAAGAAGTGTTTTTTTTTTAATTGTTTTATCAGAGTAGTGCCGCTAACAAGATAATGTTAACTTAAGATAAATAAACTAGTAAGTACCGTGTGGATCAGCAAAACGGTTGGCATTCATTAACTTATTTTTTTTTCCAGCATTTTTCCATTTTTTCCACCTTCTTTAATTCTTGCAAGACGACAGCAAATAATTGGAAATTGAATAGAGAATCACAGAGAAACACTCGTACAAATCACATCCAAGGCACTGCGTTTTCGCCTCTTTTCGATGGAGGGGCCAGGTGAAAAACCCAAAAAAAAAAAATTGGGCAAAAGTTCGCCGATGCCGAGTGGTCACATGTATTACGTCCTTAGTGAGATTACTGGCTGTAAACCAGTTGTTATAGAATATACGTAACTCCTATACATGAACTAATGCTATGCCTAGTGTAATGAACATGGTTGTTATTTTAGGAAGTATTAGGAAAGTTGCGTCTTTGAAGATGAGAAGCAAAACAAAGCATTAGGTATGTTACAAACTAGTTTTGTAGTCAATTGTTTCGGTTGAATTCCACTCATTGCACTATGAGACCTTGAATATGCGGTGATTGAAATTTAGTGTGCTTGATAATTATATTATAGTTCTGCGTTATATTTTATAATATCTTTATTGATAAATGGGGAATTTCTGAATGCTTTTGAGACTTTTTTTTTTTATGTTTTTTCCTTCAATAGCGACGAGCAATGAGTATCGTGTCTGTCACTTAGTACAAGGGATGAGCATGTGCACAGCTTTCAAAAGCTAATTGAATCATTGAATGGCTCATCATGGACACTCCTAACGGCGATGCCAATTCATTTGACATATGACCGAAGAATAACATTAAATTATACATCAATTATTTGGGTAGCAATATTATGTATTAGAACTCCTTAATTTGTAAGTCATTGAGAAAATCAATTCTATACAAAGCATAGCAGTTGATGAAGCCATGATAGGTAGGAGATACCAATACTTTCGAAGAATACCAATAAGGAGGCGATGTCAGATAAGGAGTCTAGTCACAAATTACCAAGATCCGAATGACGCTAATCTCGGTCATATTGTCGACTACTTAAAGAATTCTGGTGTTCCCAGACTGTTACAGGAGAATTTGGTTGATGAAATACTAGATGATTCCATAACCTTACGACTTCTCCCCAGTGCACATCCTTACATCCCTAATTTGCATGGGCTCATCCAGTACAAAGCATCGATGAATGCAATCCGTATGATAATGAGGAACTTCATATTAGAAGAAACTTCAAGAATAAAAATTCTTTCATCTCAAAGGATACAATGCACCAATCAAGAAATGATCAGAGAGCGATGCCACCTATCACCATACTTGACAAACAATGATAAACTGTTAGTCAAATGGCAGAGTTGTTTACCCCAGAATGGTGATACAATTGAACCAGAAGATGAGGATGTTAATAAAACCTTCAGTTTCTCCAGTAATGATTCTGCTAGCCAAAAAAAAGGATCACCAATTCTTGATTTCATCCTTCAAAAAAATCCTAAGGAGCAGGCAAACTTATCACCTGGACTCATCTCTCAACATATAACCACAGGGAACAAACTGAACCTAATGAATAATGATGATACAAATGCTAGTGAATACACAAGAATAGTAAATGGAATATTTGTTTTTGAAATGAATGAGGATAACACAAAGATAACTGTACACACAATTGAAAACGTAGAACTTATTGATTACGAAAGGAGAGTTACGTTGCCTAAAAGCGCATTTGCCTGCTGATGAACTAGAGCTCACATAATCTAAGAATGAATATATATTTTGTTTTTCTTCACAAAATTTTCAATGGTTCAACAGTGTTGATGTATTTACAAAATCAACAGATTCGCGATTCTTCTAACCCATACCATGTTTGTTCTTTCCGCGAGATAGTTATCTTATTTTATAAACAGGAAAGTTTTTATGTATGCCAATGTCTAAACACTTTATCTATGAGTTTTGGTTATAGTTTGTGAAGTTACGTTTATATTTTTCCAACGAAGGTCAATTGTAACAATTTTGGATATAATATTCGAGAAAAAACCAAACCAGGTGAAAAAACGAATTTGCTTTAAAAAAAAAAGGTATGTAAAGTAAAAAAGAAACTATTAAAATTGAATCAACAATTAATTTATTTTTGTTGCTGTGAAAATTAATACCAGTCCGTCTGGCCTTCACAGATTATACACACAAAAAAAAACTAGTAACAGCAACGTGGACTCCGTCAGCAGCAAAAATTAACTTGCTATGCATCACGACCACTTTAGTCACTCATATCAAATGCGATGACTGAACTATTACCGAAATATCCGATATCCGATGTGATTAACAATATGTTATATCAGAATGAGTAAAAAATAAACTCATATTAGCAGGAAAAATGTCAAACCGATATTAATAAAAACGAATAGATTGGGAAAAAAAATGGAGGTTTGCCATTGCAAAAAGGATGAAGGATTCGCGAAAAGAAAAATTAAATAACTTCATCCAATTAATTAAATGATGTTGAATCTGGTTAATTTAAGTTATTTCTAAAGAGCTCCAGTATCAACATCATAAGGAACAAAAAAGAATCAAACCAAACATTTAGAAACAAAAAAAAAAGCCTTGGACCAATATCCAAGTACATTTGAATATTCAAAAAAAATAATAGTGATTGCATGTATCAGTATATCTAGTAATCACCAGTGACTCCTAATACCTTTAGGTTGGTCTTCATTGTTTTGACTGATCTTGGAATCTCGTTACCAATGGATTCGCGTGTGGTCCAGAAATTGTTAAACGTCTTCAAGAACTTGGTCAAAGATCTCTCATTTGGGTCTGGAGACAATAGGTTGTCAACAATAATCTTTGTTAGATCAAATAGATCCTGCATGTCGGTCAAATCTTGCCATAGGTAAGGAGTAATGTGTCTGGATGAGTTCAACTTGAACAAACTTCTCTTCTTGTTCAATGCAACAGAACCGAAGAAATTTTCATAGATGAACTTGTAAGGGTCACTAACATAGTCAACAAACTTGTGGCACCCTGGGTATACCAAACTATCTCCGTTTTCTAGTTTCTTGTAGATGACTTTTTCATTTTTGATGTTAGCGCATCTGAATGGACAGTGGCAGAACAACAAATACAGCAAAGTGACACCAATTGACCAGTAGTCAGCCTTGTAAGTGTTGTAGCTTACCTTAGACGAAAAAGTTTCCGGTGCTCTATAGTTGTCGGTACCGATGTTGTTGTCGTTAGAAAACATGGAACGGATGGCGTGACCCCAATCAGCAAGTTTAATATCTCCGTTGTAGGTTATCAACATGTTTTCAGGTTTAATATCTCTGTGGGCAATACCTAAGGAGTGAGCATATCTCACGGAGTAACATAATTGTAGAACAATTTTCTGGAAGTTCAACTTGATGATTGATGGGGCGCTTAGGTCACCCTTTTTCTTAGAAAGTTCCAAGAAATCATAAAAGTCTCCACATTCGCAGTACTCTAAGACTAGGACATAATTCACATCGTCTTCGTAGAAATCAACTAGCGAGCAAATGAAAGGGCATCCTTCATCCTCGCTCAAGATCTTCCCTACATTGAATTCGTTAGCCATGCCTCTCTTAGAAAACTTTGACTTTGGAATAACTTTTAAAGCGACATATTCATCATGCTTTGTACTGTAACCCTTGTACACTGTGCTGAATGAGCCGGATTGAATTGAATTTAGCTTCTTATACTGAGCAGCTTTATCTTGCATTTTTTCTTGTTAGGAATGAAGTTTAATCAAATAAAAATGTTTGTGAAATAATAAAAGTAAACCGATTTTTACTTTACAATATAGCAACTGTTAGTGGAAAAAGAATCTGCAAAAAAATGAACTCTGATACCAATTTTTTTTTGTCAGATTTTTTTCTTATATTGATTATTTTAGAGATCTAACCGTAATAGAAAACAAATCAATAATAATCCAATCATAAAAATTGAATTATTTACTATAACTTTTTTTTCGAAGTCAAGGATAGAAAAAAAAGTGAAAAAAAATTAGTCTTGTTGATGAGATAGAATTCTCAAATAATTGATTCTTATGTCTTTTGTAATATGAAAAAATGAATCGAAAAAAAAAAAGTTCGGAACTTGGCTGTTAATTTTTTTTTAATTTTTCTATTTTTTAAGGATATTATTGTCGATTATTTCCTTGATCCTTTTTTTTTTTTATAAAACACAAAAGAATAAAACAAAAAAAAAAAAATTTCTGGTCTAATGATTTCGATTTAGTTCTTTTTATAAGAAATAAACTAAAACCTTTTGATATGTTAGAGATTGTAGTATTGTAAGTAACAAATAGTTATTTTGTAGAGTACTGTTCTTTCTGCCAAGGATTAATAACATGAAGTAAAAGGAAGGCTGTTGAAGTTACCAAATGGACCCTGAGAATTAGTCCATGTTTATATATATATTTTTCCTTTGATTTTTGCTCTCCCAGGGTATCGGATTTACTCATTCCGTTCTATTTTCCTGACAGTCTTCTCCTATAGACATTCTCCAATCCAGGGAATACAGAACAAAGAAGCCAGTAATAATTGTGATGCCAGGAAAGACTTTTTTTTTTGCAGTATAATTCTGGTTGTTACAAATCGTATTGCTTTTTCCTTGCTACTATTGCGATTGCAAATATGTTTTGGCCGACCCCAGCGCACTATTCTGCAGTTCGCAACACCGGCGGGAATAGTAAGCAAGGCCAGGGGGGGGGGGGGGAGAGGGGATGAGAATCAGGATCAATACGTAGGATGATGGGTATCCTCCGCCGTTCTGCATTGCAATTTGTCGCGCGGACGGACTAGTACTTTTTTTTTTTCCCTCTCCCATCTGCGAACGCTGCAGCTCAAAATTTATTTTTTTGTACTTTCTGCGCAATTTTCTTTGACTTACCGCATTCTCACTCAATTCCGATAGCCTAGAACAATCAGAAGCAAGAAATACGTAAGGAGAGGGAGACTAGCCAGATACGTGTGATTCCTAAGAGGTGAATTGGAAGTCGGTGGACGGGAAAGTGGCATGGAGGGCGGGAAATCTTATGTGAGAGCAAAGACAGAGATACAAATTACCGCTCCGGTGTCCTTTACCAAACACTATTGTGCTGGCCGCAGAGTGGATTCCAGAATAAGTTGCGTAGTGGGAATAATCCGACATTTGTAGTCCTCATCGTGCATGTCCGTCAGTGCATCCGGGAAAGAAAAAAAGCAGAACAATATCTAGGAGGGGGGTGGGTAGAGGATGAGGGCTACAACCATTTTTTTTAATCAGGTAAGACTAGCCAGCTTCTAGAACCAAAAAGCCATCACAGGAAGAATCCTATATTTTTTGTTCTTTCCCTTTCTGTGTAAGAGCGTGGGCTGAGAGAGTAGGAGAGAGGGGGAGGGGAAGTGAAGAGGAGGGGTGAAGAGGAGGGGGGGGTTGGGCGAGGCTCTTGCATTCTTGCTAATTTATTATCAACTGCTCTACCGAATTTCCTGCACAGTTCCACTGGAGGGATATCCAAAATCGAAGTGGCCTTCTTTTTGATGTATTTACCGACAATCGGAGAATACCTCCTGTAAACACTCTGTAGAGATAGAAGGAGGAAAGAACAGCAGGTCAGAAAGATGATTGCAGCTACTACTGTCTTTTCTGTGTCTGTGAGCCTGGGAGCACGGATTATTCCATTCCCGACATTTTCACTCGGGCAGTTGCTTTCGGAAAAGAGTTGTCTCTCCGAGAATTCTGTGGAGGGAGTGAGGAATTGAGAGGTGCCGCAATGAAGATCACTTTGTAGGCTTGATGTATCCCGTGGGGTAAGCAGAATATGAGGAGAGAGGGAGGAAGAGGACTGGAATAGGGTGAAAGACAGCACAGACACCACGAGAGGATGAATGGTAAAATCGCAAAAGTTTAGGAGATGTCAGAGAAAGTTAAGCACGAGATCTCACGCCTATGACCTTCTCTGTGGGGATGCGGGATGATATGCTGGAAGAGGGAGGGGTTTGAGCACGCGGAGGTAGGAACTCATGAAACGAAAGAGTCTACGGGAATCTCGTGATACATACTTGTATGGCTGAAAAAAGTACTGCAGAGTAAAACTGGTCGGAATTGTAGTTCTTTACAGCCACAGAACATGTTGTAGAGGTATTTTTTTTAACTACTGTAGTAGTTGGCTGACAAAGAGATGCCCTGGAACAACAACTAACTGCTGTAAATGAGACAGCACCGTGAGCTTAGGCTTATCTAAACAGCTCAAACTACTAAGTTCCCTGACAGCCGAACCAGCTCGGAAGTGAACGCCGTTCTTGCTTATTTATCAACTGACGACCTGAAGTTGCTGCTTTCTTCATACCGAGCCTACAAGCAGTCCGCGGCTACTCATTGTCATGAAAATAGCTGAGACTAGAGTTGCTGCCGCCTTTCACAACAGTCGTGTTCATGCAGCAAATGTCTTTTTTCCGTTCTGAAGTTTGATCGGCCCATCATGGAAATTGAACCCTGAGGGAAAATCTATTCATGGCCCTAGAACTCGTTGAAGCGTGGAGTTAGATCGGAGGTAAGAATCGCAGCCTAGTACATTGCACTGTGCACGTAGTTACCCAGGATTTGCTGCAGGGAACCAACTGCAGAGAAAAAAAATTGTAGTACTCCTTTTTCATTTCTCGCTCTACGCTGCGTGTTACTGGGAAATCAGCGAGAAACTGCCCGGAAAATCTTCCGTTGTCCTAACCGAATTGAGTAATTGCGGATAATGTGCGGGAAACCTTATAATACCCACAACTACGAGCAAATGTGTATTGTCTAGTGAAATTCAGGTTCTGAAACCTCCAGTGTGAATTTGCTGCACTCACGTGCTGGGTTCCCCTCGTCTCCTGTGTGCAATCGTTCTCCGGAGCTTAGAAGTGGTTAGGCCCACTACATAAGCAAAGAGAATAACTCTAGTATGGTGTGCTCTTATGGCCCGAGGGTGCAAGGTCTTCTGAGGAACTCGTTCAGTTAGCCTTTATGAAACACTCCAATGAGCAAAATTACAAATATTCGTACAAACAGCATTAGAGGATGTGTTCTTTCCGTTGATTTGTACATCATTTTATTTTTTTTGGTTGAAAAAGTTCATGTCTGGCTGAACATATGGGCTTAGCAAATCCCATTCATCCACTCCTTTCCCTCATCTGGTTTGCTACTCTGATCACGCTACGCCTAGAATATACAGTAGATCTTAATCCCGTAGATCTTTTTTGTATGTACAAAACCAAGGAGTTAGGAGACGTGTTTATCTAAACAAAACTAAAGACATGCAATAAGGATGCATATTTCTTACATACATTGAAAACCTTCTTACATGCAAAGCAGGAATTACTTTCTAAATGCAAAGACAGACTTACATGCAAGGACACTGCCATCTTCAGACACAAGATGGGAACCATCAGATGACAGCTGAAAGTCTTCATTAACAAAGTCCACACACAAAGCTATCCCAGCCTTGAAACCCACCCCCCTTGCAAAACTCAAATTGCCAGGTACACCTCATATGCACTTCAATCCAAATATACCCCCCC